>SJYA01002112.1:7576624-7625293 GCA_006410615.1 Neotragus moschatus | reverse complement strand
TATGGATATCTTCCAGGGAGGGGGCGTGGGGGGAGGTGCCTGGGGAGAGGCATTGTTCTTTTAACTACAGTAGTTGTCAGGGCCTTGCTTTTGGGGGTCCAGCCCTGGTGGACCCAGGGAATTCGAAGTGGGGATGGAGTCGGTGAGGAGAGATTTATTTATTGAGAGATATAAAGAGAGCTTAGGAAAGAATAGTGTAGTGAGAGAGAGGAGAGAAAAAGAGGCTGTATTCCTTGGTTTACATAGAAAGCCAATAAAGCCTTGAGACAAGGGGCTTGCGCCATCTATGTAGGCCACAGGCCCCCGCTTGAATAGTGGAGGGTGCCCCACCTTGGGCTCCCTCTCACATGGGTCTTAGAAGCCCAGGCGAATAAGTAGATAATGGCGAACCTCTGTGCTCCAGATGGGAATTCAGCCTGAAAAGGGAGAATAAGAAAAGAACGACATGGGGGAGCCAAGCATCGGTGCCAGACCCACAACTTTCAAAAGCAGCTTATATACCCCAAGTTGTACATAAAGAAATAATGGAATATACAGTTATGCAGGGGCAGCAGTCCTGACCCTTATTGAGACCAGGCTTTCTTTTTGCATACCTTCCCGTGTACAAAGGTCTCAGGTGATTTACATTATCTTCTGGCCAAGAGGCCTGTTAACAGAGAACCTTTTTATGGCTCTCTTCCTAGATAAATGTCTATCAACCAGAAAACTCATTTTCCCTTGAAGTGTTTTTTCTTTAATCTGCATCATCCTCAAAGTACTAAATAAAGTTACATTCCTGTAGAACAAAGGTGCAGTGGTTTATAACAAAGAAAGTGCTTAACTCAAAGATCTAATGTTGCTAATGCCAGGGCTGTGACCTGTTTTTTCTACATACCAACTATATCAACAAATAAAAGATATGAAAACTTGGCAGCAGGTATTGGCTCAACAATGAAACCCTTAATCAGTCCTATTCTAATGATTTTGACTCCTCGGAAGCCCCTACATTCCTAGGATGTTTTAAGCTTCCTGTGCCTCTCACGGTTGGGAGGCTGCAAACAATCACATGGGCAGCTGTAAGAGTCCAGACAAACTGGTCAGGCAGGCTAGAAAGCCATCAGAGGGGTTTTTGGATTGAAACACTCTTATTATGCCCAGGAGATTTATTATCTAAAAGCTCTAAATTAACTTTTTCCAGAAAAAGGTGGTGGGGAGACAGCCCCCTGTTAATGTCAGAGGAGTTGGTGAAAGGCATAATATAGTAAGGCAGACACATTCTGGTTTTGTGGTAGATGCTCGAGAAAGTCCAGGGGGACCCCTGAGGCCTAATCCCGCCTTTGCGTTTATCAGGCCCCTTTCCCCGTGACCTTTGCCATGGGCAGGATTCCCCATGCTGGCTCCTGGCACCTTGCTCTGATGGTGGAAAGTTAGAAACACCCCATGTCCCTTAGAAGAAAATAGTTAATGTAATCTTTTCTTCCTCATCACATATGTCACCATTAAAATGTTTATGAGAAGCTACTTATAACATGGACCCTGCTGATGCTGTAATATTTGGTAGAAAATTGCAAATTTGAAAAATGACCATGCTGTGTGTGACATGTTAAAAGTTGAACAGTTACAAATAAATTGTTATATATCTGGTAGTTTAATCATGTGCGTTTGTTTCTAACTTTCTGCATTTCCCTAATTTTTCTGTAATACATTGATTTAATAAAATCTATTAGCTTTGCAACAACAACAAAACAGAAAAAAGAAAGCAGGAAAGCCAGCTAGCTTGCCTGGAGTGGACAGAGATTGGAAGGAATGAGGTGAGGTTCAAAAGACTCTCTAGACACAAAGCAAATGGTTGACTGGATATTCCAATGGGTCCTAACTTCCCATTTACCTGTTGAAGTCAAACTGTTAAGCATCTGTTGCTGTGGAGGGGTGGGGGTGAATAATAGATGAAGGACATCATTTGATTTGCTTCCATAACTGGAGACAATGAACTTGCTACCCAAAGCCAGTAGTGTTTCTTGCAGTGTGGTCTGAGATCCTGGGTCAGAGCTTCCTGATGACAGACTCTATACCCACTGAACAAACAAAACCTCACTTAGTGGTTCCAAGCAAGGATGGCCGGACAGTACCTACAAATGGACATCTTTAGAACTGCACCATTTATATACATCCAGTCATTTCCATCGATGCTAATTTCTACAAGCAGCTAAAGCTACTTATTAGTAACCCCCAAAGTCACTTGGTTTGTAAGGGAAAAGCAAATGTGTGTTCTTGAACTAAAAGATTAGCTCATTAGTAGAGCTTTCTGAGGATCTGATTCATTATTCTGCTGAAAGTCTTGGCTGCTTTACCAGTGCCAGCACTCAAAAAGGCATCTTAAAAAAAAAAACACACTTAAAAAAAGATATCAGTGGATATGCTCACTTATAAATAGTGGGAGTCTCCACAGTTTTCTAAAAAGGCATTTTGTTGTACATCCTAAGCATGGTCTTGGATTAGCTCTCATTTTTGGTAACTCTTTTTCTTGCATTAAAATATCTACAAGCGTTCCTGTTAGGTTTTACTTTCGTTCCTGTGGAACTGCTGTACTGCTGCCATTTTGATAACTTGTCCATGTCCGATCTTAACGTATCACCAAGTTCATTGTCGGAAAGTGAGACAGGGAAGAGTAGGTGAGCTGAGGGGTCTTTTCCTTTGTCTGTTCAAGTGAGCTGTGAGCAGAAAAGTTTGAGAACCATGGAGATAGGGGAACAACTCAGGTAGTAGGAGATCAGAGTAGGGTGACAAATGATGTGAATTTCCTTGAAAAAAATTTGGTGACACTTCCTGGAAACATCTAAATGTAGGAGTAAATGGGTTATTAATTATGAACCTCTCACCTTGGTAATTAAGCAATTAAGGCCCATCAGGCAGTGCATTTGTGGGCGATTAGAGCTGGGTTTGGTGGAGTCAGAAACTTGCTGCTGGAGATTAAGTGGTTTTCACCACCTGAGAGATGCATTAATCACCTGGAGCTCCCCTACCTGCTGGATTTGGTTGCTTATTTGGAATGGCATTTACACATTAAAGTGAGGAATATCTGTCCATGCTGAGAGAGCTCCAGAGTCAAAGGGAGTTATGCAGCAAGGACAAGCAGAGTTTCCAGATGTAATATCCTGACTCAGCATAGCACCTGCTAAAGGGTCACCTCTGTACTACTTTCTGGAGGTACTGATGGGAGAGAAACCCCAGACAATGATGACACACCCTGGGCGTCCTGTCAGATGTAAATGATCCTTCCAAGGGATGAAGGAAGACCATGCGGGGTAGGGGTAGTGGGAACACAGCAGTGTTAGAGAAACATAGCTCTGAATTTAAATACTTCCGCCTTTACCCTGAGATGTTAATTAATCTTGTAAACCACTCAGTCTTGCTGATCCTCAGTTTCTTCTTCTGCAACATGGGCTTATGAATTTGCAGTAGTCAGCTCTCACTGTGTAAGAAATCAAGCACAAAAAAATAACAGCAGTGTACGACGGTGAGCATCTATGGTGTTCAGGTGTATGCTGGTCGCAGGATCCCAGCTGAGCTTGTTGCCACATCCCCAGGTTGATTGGAGGGTCAGCTAGTCTCAGTGGCTGGGATGGTCCTGGCTTTAGTGCAGTTCTATTGATCTGCATCTGTGCTCAAGTCTCCCTTTCTTCTCCTGGGACTTGTGAGCTCGTCAAGGCTTGATGCTGACGGTGAAGGCAGAAGTATTGAAGGTGGGTGGGAATAGACAAGACCTCTGAGGCCTGGTATCCAAACTGACACCATCAGTTCTGCTTCATCGTATCAGCCAAAGGAAGTCACATGGTCAGGCCCAAAGGCCATGCCATTCCTTGAGTGAAAAGAACTGGAAAGTCACTTGGCCACAGGCCCTGACAGAGGGAAGGTGGTCATTTTTGAACTGACAGCACCGACTACCGCTTAATGTTTTTATACAACTGTTACATTTTTTGGAGAGGGGTGTATGCTCTATGGGTGCTGGACATAGAGTTCTGAACAAGACACTTTAGTGCAATTCAGAGCTTAGTGAGCTAGTCAGCTGTTAAGCAGATAATCATGTACATGTGTGAAAATGAATTAATGGCAAAGTATTACAAAGGGGTAGTAAGGAATAGTAAGGCTTGCTAATCGGGACTTCTCATAAGGTTTTGAAGTCTTGAGCAGAGTACCCAGCACATGTGAGGCATTCAGTAAAGCCAGGCTTCTGTGCCCAGCAGGGCAGTGCGTGCCTCATATGAAGACTCTGAGCCGAGGTGGGGTTAGCAGTGTGCTCTACCTGTCAGGCTTTGTGTGCCGTTTGGGGGCCTTGAGGCAGCCCTGCAGTAAAGGGTACTGTCCTTCCTTCCCAGCACAAAACAGCTCCCCAGGTTGACGGTGCGCCATTTGTAAAAAAACTCATAGTGGGCAGATCGCCTGGGTCCTCATGAGCCTAAACTGGGATCTAGGGTCTGAATTTTCTGGTCTTCTTAGGCCCCGCCTGCCCAGACACCTGATAGTAGGAGTTAGGAAAGGTTTTGTAATAACTTAAATGGGAAAAGATTTTAAAAAAGGATGGATACTTGTATGGGTATTGCCGAATTGCTTTGCTATACACTTGTAACTGACNTTCTGGTCTTCTTAGGCCGCGCCTGCCCAGACACCTGATAGTAGGAGTTAGGAAAGGTTTTGTAATAACTTAAATGGGAAAAGATTTTAAAAAAGGATGGATACTTGTATGGGTATTGCCGAATTGCTTTGCTATACACTTGTAACTGACACGTTGTTAATCAACTGTATTCCAATATAAAATGAAATTTAAAAAAATTAAAAAGCAAACACAGGAAGCCTTGGTATAACCCACCATATGCACTTCCCCCTGCCCCAAATAAGAAAGAAGAAGAGAAAGGACTAGGAAGGGCTGTGGGTAATGGCTTCTGAATTGTGTGTCTTTAGATGGGACTTTACATACAAGCCTTGCTGGCTCGGGGCCAAGTGATGGGAGGCCTGCAGGGAACTCATCAACATTTGGCATTGTGGAGATCTCTCTCCCTGGGTGCCCTGGGGGTGGTGGTCATTGGAGAAGAGCGGGTAGAAGTGGGTTGGTAGGTGGGGTGCAAGCTTAGACACTTGACTGATAATCACATGGTCACACAAATCATGAGGTCTTAAAGATGCTGTCATTTTGTAGTTTTCCTGTGACTTGGATCATTTCATTTTATTCAACTATTTACTGAACCCCTGTTGTGTACAGGACTTTGATATACACTTTAGACCAAAGATGAACAAGGCAGAGGCTGTTCCTGCCCTCAAGTGGCTTGCAGATTACTGGGAAAGGAGACACTGACCATCTGATTTCATGGTGAATTATTTATTCACAGTAATTGTTACCTTATATATATCAGGCTTAGTTCCTTTATCTTTGAAGTTGCAATAATAATACAGGTATGTCCTAAGGTTGTTGTAAGGGTTGGATAATGCTTTGTGTAAAGTGCTTAGCACAGTAATGCTGAAATAGTATTCTTATTCCCAGGGGACTCCAAGACCTCTCAAGGCCCGTAGGTTTGACAGCTCAGACAGTTCTCTGTGGGTTGGGTGGAGCACCTTTGACTCCAAGCCCCAGTTCAACACCTGGACTTCAGTTTACAGCAATTTGTTTGAGTTCTGGCATTCAGCTTTTATTTGAGGTTCAACCCAGAGGAGCATGGAAAAAATTGGATTTCTTTCTATGACAGTTCTTAGTGGAGACTAGCAATCAATCATATGTCAAGATGCTGTTTTGAAAAGAAACGAGTTATAGGTGGACTTTGCAGACCAAGCCCCACTTAGAAAGTGAGCTGTTGTAAACACATCCCTTTTCCTCTCTGCTCCTCAATTTTCTCACCTGTGAAGTGGAGGATAATAACATCAACCTCAGAGGGTTCTGCTGGGTTTTACTGAAACAATAGGAGTGAAAGCCCCCATCTCACGCTTGCTCGGCACCCAGTAGGCATTCAGTAAATGGAAGCTCCTGCCTGGAATGTCATTGGGTGTTCGATGGAAAGCATGGAATTGACTATTTAAGCCATTTTGTCGCATCAATACTAATTAAGACAACCACACTAATGAGCCCAAGTACCATGTATCAACGCAGACACTGCAGGCCACCAGAAAAATACATCACAACTGTAAANCCCAGTAGGCATTCAGTAAATGGAAGCTCCTGCCTGGAATGTCATTGGGTGTTCGATGCAAAGCATGGAATTGACTATTTAAGCCATTTTGTCGCATCAATACTAATTAAGACAACCACACTAATGAGCCCAAGTACCATGTATCAACGCAGACACTGCAGGCCACCAGAAAAATACATCACAACTGTAAAGCAGGCCTGGTGTTCAATAAATACTTTGCAACAGATTAATCATCCCTACATCTGTGCAGTACTTCAGAGTTAATGAAGCAGGTTCGCTCCGGTTGGCATAGTAAATGTTCACAACAAATAGGAGAGGTTGACATTAACTCGTTGGACAAATATCTCAGAGCAGCATGAGGAATATTATAGCTGTGANAAGAAGTGTGTGGAGGAGGACGAGAAAGGAAAATTGAATGGAGAGAAAGTCAGAGTGAAAGAAAGAAAAGGATGTGTGTGTGTGAGAGAGAAATGGTATCTATGGGAGAAAGAAAGAAAAACTGATGGGGAGAAAAGGAAAGTGTGTGAGAAAGGAGGTAAACCAGGCTGAGAGAAGCAAGTTGTAGCGGGAGATGCGGGAAGTGAAAGTGTGTGAGAGAAAACTAAGAGTGGGAGAAAGAACGGAGCTTTGTATGGGGTGGACACAGTGAGAGTGTGTGAGAGAGAAAGACGTGAATGCGAGAGAGAAAGAAAAGTTGAGGGAAATTGTGGCTGTAAAGAGAAAAGGAGGGAAGGAGAGTGGGGAAAAAAGAGGGAAAATGAGAGAGACAGACAACATCCCGGAGCCCCTTTCCACAGCGCCCAGCAAGCTGCCGAGTCTCCTGGGCAGCTCAGTCTGCTGCTTCCCAGGCTTCTGTTTCCTCAGACCAGCCCCGCACAGTGTTAGAAGCGGGACACGTGCGTGCCTGTGTCCTACAGAGGTCCTACTGGAAGTGCCGTATTGGCACTTCAAGTTTAAAGCTTTCACAGTCCATGATTTGGGGTGCAGATGGGGTACATTATTTAGAGATGAGTCCTTTCCTGATACTAGCCACCATGGTAGGGAACTCGATAGAGACCCCGGCTCCTGGCTAAGAATATGCAGGTATTTGGGAGGTGACCAAATGGATTATCCTGGAGAAAAGCAAAAGGGATAGTGCCAGCCTAACAAAGTTTGACTTTCAACCCGTATTTTTTAAGGAGACANTATTTAGAGATGAGTCCTTTCCTGATACTAGCCACCATGGTAGGGAACTCGATAGAGACCCCGGCTCCTGGCTAAGAATATGCAGGTATTTGGGAGGTGACCAAATGGATTATCCTGGAGAAAAGCAAAAGGGATAGTGCCAGCCTAACAAAGTTTGACTTTCAACCCGTATTTTTTAAGGAGACATTAGCTTGCTTTCTCTTTGGTTGGCCAGAAAGTCCTTTTGGATTTTTCCATAACATCTTGCTGAAAAACCAGGACGAACTTTGTGGCCCATCCAGTATTTAAGTCCTGCCCCAGTTAAGCTGTATGTTTAGGCAGAGTTAATGGTTGAAATATGGGCATCAGTGCGTGTGGAGACCGACACGAGTGGAGGCGTAAAAATCTACACGTGAACAGCTTGCTTTTCTACCTGTTACCTTACTTCTGTGTGTTTTCTATTGCTATCGATTGGCTTCAAAATGGAGGTGGGATGTAAGGGCAAGTAGTCATTAGTCTTTAGGGACAGGAGCAAGTGTAAATGTCAAAGCAAAAATGCAATAATTAAACTATGCCACAGAAAGAAGCCATGTCAAACTGGACTTACTAATGAATGCCCAAGTAGAACGCATTGCATAAATCTAATGTGCTATTAAAAAAAAAAAAAAGTAGTATTCAGTGTTTCAGACTGTGTCAGCCCTTGCGACTACATTTTTTGGTTTTGTTTGAAAGAGCTGGATTGAATTTAAAAGGTCTGTGGTTTTATGCAAAGGAGTTTCTATGAGTCGACTAGATTGACTTTTCTTTTTTAATATATTTATCATTGGTTTGTGCATGGTAATGTTTAAATAGTCAATTTTAAATTGTTTTCAAGTCAGGAGTTCTCCCATCTGCCTCATTTATTCCTCTCACAGTCAGTTTCTAAGCTGAGTGCTTGCAATAGAGAAAACAGAAACAATTAGTATATAGCCCCTGCTTTGGTGTGTATGAAGACTAGTGATGGATTCTGATGTGTCACTGGACAGTCCCCAAGTTGCGTACATGCCTCTTGACTTTCTCCAAAAGATCACCCTACGTTCTGTAGTTTAGGTCTTAATTCCTGTTCATTAAAAAAAGAAAAAATGATAGGCAGAGACATCCTTCTATAGACACACCCTGTTGTTTGTTACATTCTCTTGATTCCTGCTGAAATAACTCATGGGCTTCTCCCTTCATCTGTGTAGGCATCCTCCCCTCACACCTGTTTTATCAGTCACCCCTGTTCTTGCTTTAGACAGAGGCTCCTAATACAGTTGACTCCCCCCACTTTCAACATTTCTGACCTATCTTTTTTTTTTTTTTTTTTTGCTGTTGTTGTTCTTTCACCAAAATATAATTTCCTCTTGGTTGAGCAAAGAAAGATATTTTCTACAGAATGACTGAGAAAAGTTTAAAGAAGCAAAATGAATTAGCAGTTCCACCACGCAGGACGAATCCTGCTACTAATTCACTCTATTTGCTGCATTTTTTCTCCCATGTATATATTTTCCTCCAAAATTGAGATCATGGTGTGTGAAGTTCTCAGTACACTATTTTTTATAGTTAAAATAGATCAAATTGTTCTCCAGATGGTGCCTGTTGCTCTGAAGCCTCATATTTAGTGAAGGAATAACGTTCTATTTTATGAAGAGCCTATAAGGGACCTAAATCCCAGATAGAGGGGTTTTTTTATGTGTGGTTTTTTTTTAAAGATATCCACAACTTTTCACTGCTGTTAATGTTTGATGAGAGGCATCTTCATCTTCTATCATTAATTTATTAGTTGGAATAAAGGCCAAGAAATTGAATCACTAAGTCAAATTATATTGAATTAAGCCACCACTGGATTTTAAAATTTCTTTGTTCATCTGGCCAGTAACAAGAAGAAAATGGATCTTTTGTTCATGGTTGTTCTTTCTTAGTTAATAGTGGTGCTGCACATAAGCCATCAGTAATCTTAATGTCATTTCTGAATGTAGACAATCTATATACAGAGATCTATTTATGTTCTTTACCCGTTTGTAAAAACATCCCTTTTACTTATTGATTTATAGAGATCTTTACATATAAAATAGAAGCATGTTGTTTCATATGTTGCTGATATCATCCAGCTTTTTATTTTTATTGTATTTTAGATATGCAGAAGAATTTCATAGTAATATTTGTCATTAAATATGCTAATTACAGAAGTAAGTGCATATTCAAGTCAGAGAACTTAGAGAGGCAGAAAAACCAACCAGAGCTAAGCAATCTTGTCTTTATATGCAGTATTTTTTCTATATTCTATAAACATAGTTTTATAATGTTTATACATTTCTGTAGCTTTATATATATATATATATTTCACAATTTATCATGATACCAAATATTCTGTTACAATGTATCTTTTTAAAAATGGGATAGATTATTCTACATAGGTCTTTATTTTACAAATGTAAGTCTACTAACTGCCAAGCACAGCATTAGTACTGGTCATAGAACTGTGAACAAAATCAGCATATTTTCTGTGGTCTGGACAGAGAGCTTCAGATCTAAGTGTTGCAGAGAAGACATTCAGCCTGTGTATATATATGTCTGTGTGTATAAAGGGCCAACAAAAATCGTCTTGGGGCATCATGGAAAACTATCTAAAGTGTGTTAGAGTTCTCCAGGAAAATAGAGCTAATGGGAAATGAAGGTATTTATTTATAAGGAATTAATGTACATGATTATGGAGACTGACAAGCTTAACACCCAGGAATGGTGATGGCTTACAGTTTCAGTCTGAAGGCTCTCAGGCTCAAAACGNTCAGCCTGTGTATATATATGTCTGTGTGTATAAAGGGCCAACAAAAATCGTCTTGGGGCATCATGGAAAACTATCTAAAGTGTGTTAGAGTTCTCCAGGAAAATAGAGCTAATGGGAAATGAAGGTATTTATTTATAAGGAATTAATGTACATGATTATGGAGACTGACAAGCTTAACACCCAGGAATGGTGATGGCTTACAGTTTCAGTCTGAAGGCTCTCAGGCTCAAAACGTAGGGAGAGCTGATATTTCGGTTCTAGTCCAAAGACAGGATAAAAATGACGTCCCATCTCAAAAGCAGTCACTCAGGAGGAATTTACTTTTACTCAAGGCGAGGTCCACCTTTTTGTTCTATTCAGACCTTCAACTGACTCGCTGAAGCCCACCCACATTAGGAAATGCAGTCTGCTGTAAATCTATCAGTTTGAATGTCAAGCTAATCCAAAAACATCCTCACAGACACCCAGTGTCATGCTTGATCAAATATCGGGGTGATCCAGTCAGATGGCTACACAACATTAACCATCACAGGAGGTGACTGGCATTTCCCCTGGAGCCAGAAGAACAGTAACTAAGCAGATCAAGGAGTTCCAGGTGTGCTTCCCAGGCAGTTGAAAAGACCCTGCTGCTGCTTAGTTGCTCAGTCGCGTCCAACCCTGTACGACCCCATGGACTGTACCCTGCCAGGCTCCTCTGTCCATAGAATTCTCCAGGCAGGAGTACTGGAGTGGATTGCTATGCCCTCCTCCAGAGGAATCCTTCCAACCCAGGGATCCAGCCCAGGTCTCCTGCATTGCAGGTGGATTCTTTACCACTGAACCACCAGGGAAGCCCCAAAAGGTCCTAACAGGGGGTAACCTCTGTGCATCCAAGGACTTGAAGGAAAACCAGGTTCCTCATCAGTGAGGGGGAGAGGGCAGGAAGTAAGGGTGGAGACCGTGACAGATGCCTGGTCCTGGGAGGGCTTTCAGCCACCGAAATGAATTTAGATTTTCTTGAAATATGATGGTAATGTCTAGAGTCTTTTAAGCAGAGAAGTACCATGATGTAATTGTTGTATTTGAAAAATCCCTTTGGCTCCTGTGAGGAGAATGCATCAGTGAATATGAACAGAGTAGAAGTAAGGCCAGCGAGGAGCCATATGCAGAAATGGTAGTGAATTCTAACTGGAATGTTAGAATAGATGAAGACTTGTTGGATGGCTTCCAGAGATTTTGGACTTGGCATTTGATGGGTAAAATAGGACGAGATTATAGCTGGCTCTGGAGTTTCTGCCTTGAGAAACAGAGGCGGCCAGGGCTGAGGCTGAAGCCCCAGAGGTGAACAACTTGCGCAGAAACTTCTGGGGACCTGTGCCTGAGGAACATTCAAGTAAGGATGGTAAGCAGACTGAGAGACTGTAGGTGAGGAGCTCAGAGAGGAGGTCTGGCCTAAAGACATCAGCTTATGAGCACGGATGCTTCCATTTACTGGGCTCTTTCTCTATGCCAGGACTAGCCCAGGGCCTTGACGTGAATTAGCTCATTTTATCCAGACAGCAAGCTTAAGATGTGAGCACAGTTATTGGGCCATTTTATGGTTGAAGACACTGAGGCACAGAGAAGTTAAGTCATCAGTTGGTTGAAGGTCACAATACTTGCAGAGGAAAGTATTGAATCAGGTATATCCTGTCTCCCATGCCCTTGCTGTTCTGGCTCTTCTTGCTAGCAAAGAGCAATGCACTATAGTGGGCCTCAAACATTCACGTGCGTCATAGTCTCTGAGAGGAGTCACTAACATACAGATTGTTAGGTTTGTAAACCTACAGATTTAGTAGGTCTAGAGTGGGTAGTACTCTTGCCTGGAAAATCCCATGGGCGGAGGAGCCTGGTAGGCTGCAGTCCATGGGGTCACTAAGAGTTGGGGACGACTGAGCGACTTCACTTTCACTTTTCACTTTCATGCATTGGAGAAGGAAATGGCAATCCACTCCAGTGTCCTTGCCTGGAGAATCCCAGAGACAGTGGCCCCCCATCTATGTGGTTGCACAGAGTCGGACACGACTGAAGCGACTTAGCAGCAGCAGCAGCAGCAGCAGCAGCAGAGTGGGTAGTAGGTCGAGTGGGGCCCAAGACTTTGTATTTCTGACAAGTTCCCTGACGATACTGATAATGCTAGACCAGAAGCCTTACTTTGAGAAACACCTGTACTGAGAATGAATAGGAAAAGGCCTGAAGAATGCCAGTGTTTAATGAAAAAATACAGATAAAGTAGCAAGAAAGGAGCACTGGCCATAATTGGTTTGGGAGGTGGAAATTTTCAGGAGAGAAAGGGCCTGGCATGTAGAATGCTGCTGAAGTATCAGGTGAGCTAAAGGCCAAAGAGTGTACCTCAAATTGAGTGACAGAGGCCATTGGCAACTTTTTGAGTTCACTAAGACTTAAGGACTGAATGAAGGTTGGTATGGCTTTGGGACAAAATGGGGCACGGTGTTCAGTTCAGTTTAGTTGCTCAGTTGTGTCCGACTCTGTGACCCCATGGACTACAGCACACCAGGCTTCCCTGTCCATCACCAACTCCTGGAGCCTTCTCAAACTCATGTCCATCGAGTCAGTGATGTCATCCAACCATCTCATCCTCTGTTGCCCCCTTCTCCTGCTGCCTTCAATCTTTCCCTGCATCAGGGTCTTTTCCAATGAGTCAGCTCTTTGCATCAGGTAGCCAGAGTATTGCAGTTTCAGCTTCAGTATCAGTCCTTCCAATGAATATTCAAGACTGATTTCCTTTAGGATTGACTGGTTTGATCTCCTTGTAGTACGAGGGACTCTCAAGAGCCTTCTCCAGCACCACAGTTCAAAAGCATCAGTTCTTCGGACATGGTGAGAAAATGGAAATAAGTTTAAGGAACTCTTTGGAAAAGACATTTGATTTGAGCTAGCTTCTTTGAATTTTTATGTCATTGCAATTTTCCATTATTATGCCATTTCAGAGAGCATTGTTATACACGCATCAATATGTATTTTTCATAAAAATTGCTAGCAATAGAGTTGCTGAGTGAAAAATTATTCCTGTTACTGAGGTTTTAGCTCTAGATATAGAATATAGAGAACCAACCTGACCTCTAAAATTGACTGTACCACTTGTGAAGGGAGTTCTTTATTACCCTGCCCCCTCACCAATACCTGGAGTTATTTTTCATGTTAATCCATGACTGTGCATCCATGCTGAGTCATTTCAGTTGTGTCTGACTCTTTGTGACGCTATGGACCAAAGCCTACGAGGCTCCTCCGTCCATGGGATTCTCCAGGCAAGAATACTGGAGTGACTTGCCATGCCCTCCTTGATCCATGACAGTATCTTATGTCAAGAATCATATTGTTTTAATTTTCAGTTCCTTGATATTTGAAGTGGAATAGTTTTTCATGTTTCCAGGCTACTTGTATTTCTTCTTTTGTAAGCTACAAATTTACCTTCCTCATATATTTTTCTTTGTAGAGACTCATTTTTTCTTTTTATTTATTTGTAAGAATACTTTATATATTAGCATCATCAATCTTGGTTGGTTCTATGTATGGGAAATATTTTCTCACTAAGATTTTACTTTTGCATGTATTAAGTCTTTGGTAATGAGAAATATTATCTTTTATGTGATTAAGTGTATCCATTTTTAATGTTTTGTCTTTGCAAGCGTCCAGTGGAGAAACAAATTTCATATTAACTAAATTGTATCATTTTTTAATTTGCTTTTGTACTACACTGAGAGTTTTATTCTACCTGTCATTTATTTGAGGCGAGGTAGGTTATTTTTCATATGTTTAACTATGCCAGTTTGTACTATTGAATAATCCAGCACCATTTTGCTGTTTGGAAACGGCATCTTTAGATTCTGATTTTTTTTAAATTTGTGTTTGCTTCTGAATATTACATTCTACTCTCTCTGCTTTTTCTGTATCTACAGCCAGCATCCCTCCCTATTAGGACCATGGAAACATTATTCTTTCACATGTAATTCCTAAGGCATCTGAAATTTCTCACGAAGCGGGTTTGAAAGTTATGCCTTTCTTTTAGTCTTTTGTTACAGTCTCGTGTTCATTAGGGACCCAGCAAAAAACCTTCCAGTTTTTATGCTGTTGCAGGTTTCCCCACATTCACTTAATCGTTTACACGAGAAGCAGAATCTGTTGATGAGAATGGTCTAGATGTTAGAAAAGAATGAATGTACAGCAGTGCTGGAGTTACGGATCAGTATTGATATATAAGGACCATCCTCCTCCATCTGCTGATGAAGATTTGAGATCTGTCAGGTTACCTGTGTTACGAAATAAGAGGTCTAAGAATGGAACCTTGGGAAACCCAACAAGTAAAGGCCAAGAAAAACAAAACGTACTCAAAGATGGGGGTACTTGAAGGTAGAAATCAGACCAATGTCCGTCTAGGAAAGCCAAGACAGGAGAGGATTTCTAGGAGACAAACACAGGCAACCATATCCTCCTTCAACAAGTAAGGTGATGAAAGATTTTTTTTTTTTTATTTTAAGAGCGTTCAAGGAGCAGACCATGGGTGAACAGGTTAGAAACTGACTATGCATAATTTGAACTCTGCAATTCCAACTTCTTCCTATCACAGATGCAGACAAGGACACCAAAAGCTAGCTTATTACACTAGATAAGCATTGACTAACACATTTTGCATAAGGGGAAAATGCACTTAGTCAAACAAACAGAGACAACAAAAAGTCTCTGTTTAGCCATCCATTTCAAATTTTTATAGAAAATTGTGTAGGCAGCATCAATTATGCTTGGGCAAATTTAGACTAATTAATGGGTTGACTAAGATAATTATTGAAATTTGTCTATGGATGAAAAGAGGAAAGATGAACCATTTAAATTGCTTTTTGTGTGTGTGCCTGATGACTATGTCTAAAAGAATGAGCCTGCTGGGAAGCGTATGAAGTGGGAGTGGCCCCGCTCTGCGCAGGGTATGATGATAGAGTAACAAGGCAGATGTTTTAATCAACACACCAGGATCAATGCCTTAAAGAGTCTAATATGCCTAAATATATATAACACACACCTTATAGAGGGAGGTTCATCGACATGTAGAAATCCTTCCAAATGTTTTATGTGTGTGATTATCTTTCATCTATAAATTTTTTTTGTATTTTTTATTTAAGCTATAATTTTTTTTTTTTCAATTTTGGACCAGACCACATCCCAGATTTCCCCTCACCCCAAATCTCAAACAGTTCACAGGTTCATGCCCATTTTTCATCTGAAGCAGACTGAACTTTGTCTAAGCACTTCTGGCTAAGTTCAAAATTACTCATGCAGTGATTTAATGAGGTAGGTCCTTGAGATAGAAATGAATCAGGATGGAGTTGTACCCTTGGGAATGTCCCAACAACAGCTTTCCCTGGTGGTGCTGAAATACCTTAGGTGTGTCTGACCAACGGGAGAGAAGGCAGTGGGGCATAGCCAGCTGCTGGAAATTATACATAACAGGAAAGACAGCCTTTCCCTCCCCTTCTGCAGCTGTGATGGTGGACTGCT
The DNA here is from genome assembly GCA_006410615.1 of Neotragus moschatus. Classification (NCBI taxonomy): domain Eukaryota; kingdom Metazoa; phylum Chordata; class Mammalia; order Artiodactyla; family Bovidae; genus Neotragus; species Neotragus moschatus. The sequence continues at coordinate 7,609,639 of SJYA01002112.1, read as the reverse complement.
ACCAAAGGAAATGCATTTAACAGGGTTCTCAGTCAATGAAATGAATAAACAGATGCCTCTTCGCGTGGGTGATTTTATGAGACTTGCTCAAGATTTGTTTTGTGGAGATAAGGTGAAACTGACTTTCCTTTTGGCCTCTTGTGCAGGTAGTTAATGATGTCCCTCCTTTATGCTGTCCAATCACACTGGTCTGTAAAGGACTCCTCCTTTTTAAAAAAGTGTTTGTTTAGCTGTGCTGGATCTTCAGTTGCAGGCATGCAAAGTCTTAGTTGTGGCATGTGGGATCTAGTTCCCTGATCAGGGATCAAAGCCAGGCCCCCTTCATTGGGAACACAGAATCTTAGCTGCTGGACCACCGGGGAAGTCCCCCCTAACCCTTCTTCTTTCATTTATTTGATCAGCCTCCTCCCCAATCCCCAATGGTTTTTAATGTGTTTACTCTACATTCCTTTGTTTGTGTGGTGGGGAAAATGCATTTTAAAAAATTTTGAGTACTTCACATTTACACAAAGTAATCATTGATAGCTTTTTCTGTTGCATCCTTTTTTTCGATCAGCATTACGTTTTTAAAATTTAATCCAAGTTAGTCTTTCACCCATTCCTTCTAGCCCTTGCATTATATCCTACACTTTTCTTATCTGTTCCCCCAGAATGGGTGCCTAGATTGTCTCTAATTCACCCCCACGTGTGAACATCCTGATAGACTTTTACTCACAGGGTTCTGTTAGAAGTTCTTTGGACTGTAAATCAGGGCCTGAATTTCTGGATCATGTATATTAGTTGGAATAGCTACACTCCCAGGGTTGTGGTTGCGTGTCCCTAGATCCTCACAGCTCTCTCCTTACTTGGCAGTATCAGCGTTCTGATGTTTTTGTCAGCCTCTAAGTGTAAATGACAGTATATTGTTTTGGTTTTCATTTCTCTGACTAGCAGTAAATTTAAACTTCAGTGTTTATTAGCATTTTAGGTTTCTACTTCTTTATTAATCATCTGTTTATAGAACTTTTGCTTGTTTTTTGGAGGAAGGACTCCTTTTTTATTAAATTTTCGCAAGTTGAATTTATACTCTACATATTATTCAGCTGTTGATTTTAGACATTGCAGATAGCTTTTCCTAATCTATGTTCTGTTTTTAATGAACATAAATCCATAATTTTTATATAATAAAATTCCTTAATGTTTCGTGAAATGTACCTTTAAGGTTTTCTAAGGTACTCCACCTTAAATTGTAAAGGTGTTCTCCTATGTTTTTTCCTATTATTTTTAGTTGTTTCACTTTGCGTGCTTTGGTATCCGATTCATTTGGAATCCACCTTTGTGTATTATATTTTATTTTTCTCCATAGAGTGACAGTATTTCTAACACATTTACTTATCTGTCCGTTTGCTTATTTGTTGATGTGCAATCTAACTTTTATCATTTAATACATTCTTATGTTTTCAGTGGCCTGTCTCAGAGCTCTCTGCTCAGTTCTACTATAACTGTGCCGTTTCAGTCTTTCTCAGCATTGGATAGGGCATGTTCCCATGCCTCCCCTTAGCTAGTCATGGACTTTTATTCTCTCTTATAAATTTTAAACTGTTTATCTACTTCAAAAAAGAACCTAAGTTGAATTTTTATGAGATTGCATTGAGTTTATAGATTAATTTAATAAAAGGCTGGTATATTGGTTATATTATTTTATTCTTTCAAAGAACATGTAATGCCTGGATTTATTCAACTTCTCCATGTCCTTCATTAGATTTGTTAAAACCGTCTTCATCAAGGGTCTTACGAGTTCTTGATTAATTCTTAGGTGTACTTTATAGTCGTTGTTGCCATAGTACATGATATCTTTTTTATTACGTTTTTTAGTTAGTTATTGATGGTGTTGAAAAATGCTATTGATTTTTCTGAGTTGATATTTTATCTGGCTGCCTAGTAAAACTTTTATTTATTGTATTATTTGTTGATTATATTACACTTTCTGTATATATGATTGTATTATCTGAAAGTAATGAAAATTGTATCTGTTCCCTTCTAGTGTTTACACCTTAGTCCGTTGCTTTCCTCTTTTTGTGATAAACAGAACCAGTGATGGTATCTTTGTTTTGTTGCCAATATTAAAAGAATGTTTCTAAAGTTTCTCAGAAATGTTTACTATTAACTGTAGGACTTAAGGATGTTATATTTCATTCTTGGTTTGCTTAGAGTTTTTAATTGAAAGTAGAAGTTGAGCTTTATAAATTTTTTTCGTCACTTGGGATAATTTTATTTTTCTCTTTCAGTTTATTCTGAGACTCTACTTTTCTTTTAATAAAAGTCACCTGTTTCCTTATGTGTAAAATAACCTATTTGCTACATATGTATAGGATTTAACTATAGACTTTCAACTCTTTCATTTAATAGTATTTCTTTCACATATATATGGAGAGCTTAATTCATATTTATTGAGGAAAGGAATAATTTCTGTGAATGTAGATACATAGGATTATTCAAAATTAATTTTAATGTTTCTTGGTTTCTGTGTCTTAACCAAGTATTTTCTGTTTTTCTGAATTTCTTGCTTAATCTATGACATCTAAAATGGCATATTTAAAAGTTTTAAGTTAACTCAGCATGTTATAGTTTTACATAAGTGAGATAATCTCTGAAGCTCAAAATTCAAAAGGCACAAAAGAGTGTACAGTGAAAAGCGCCTTTCGCTGCAGTGTGTGCCCCTCAGCTGCACCGTTACCCTTTCTGCAGTTAAGCCAAGTGCAGAGTTGATAAGTAGAGAAGCATTTATGCCTCTGTAAGCACACGTGTACCTGGAGGCTCAGTGTAAAGAGCCCAGCTGCCAGTGCAGGTGACCCAGGTGTGATTCCTTGGTCAGGAAGACCGCTCTGGAGACGAGAATGACTGCCTTCTCCAGCATTCTTGCCTGGAGAATTCTATGGACAGAGGGACCTGGCAGGCGACAGTCCATGGGGTCACAGAGAGTCGGACAAGACTGAGCAATTAACACACAACACACACGCAAATTGTAGACATAGTCTCCCAACACCTTTTTTTAAAAACAAAGGTATTAGTAGACCTACTATTTAGCATCTTGCTTTCTTCACTCATTACTATAGCTTGGAAATTACTCTGTCACATAAAGGCACTTTTAGGGCTCTTTATCACGATGTGGATGTAACAAAGGATTTGGTATTTTCATGCTAATAGATGTATAACCAGTTTGCAAGTCATTTGTTTTTATAAACACAGTTTCATATCTATGTGAGTATATTAGTCAGAAAAATTCTTAGAAGCAAAATTGTTGGTCCCAAGGTGTTTGTGGATGTAATTTTCGTAGATTTGCCAAATTATCTTCTCCATAGAGATTGTATAACAGTGCCGTTTTTACAGAAGAATGCAAAAGCACTTGTTTTTTCTACATTCTCACCAACAAAGTATATTGTATCCATTATTTAACTTCTTCAATGTGATATTTGAAAATTGTAACTCAGTCAAATATCAGTTTCTATGACTGGAATTGTAAATTAATTTGAGCATCTTTTCAAACGTTTGAGTCATTTATATTTTTTTCATCCTAGGAACTATCTCCTGTGCCCTTTTTTTCTGTTAAGTATTGATTTGTGGTGTTTGTTTCTGAGTTAGGAAAACTACTGTGAGCTCTAATTTATTCCAGTTTAGACCATTGACTTTGCTTTATAGTGACTTTAGCCATGCAGATTATCTTTTATTTTGTGGAATACATTGTCATTAATCTTTCCTCTTACGGCTTCTAGATTTCCTGTCACACTTGTACCTTCCCCAGTCTAAATTTACAAATAAATAGAAGTCTCTTCTGTGCCTTTTGTGCTTTCATCTTTTGCATTAAACATTTGATGCTTTGATCCTTCTGAAGTTCACCTTCATGTAAAGTATGGATCCAATCGCATTTTTCTTCCCCAAGCGGCCACCAAGCACTATTTACTAAATAATTTATCTCTGTTCCCATTGATTTCTGTTCCAGCTTTACCATAGTCTAAATCCATGGTGTGTTTTGATCTATTTCTCTCTTTTTTTAAATGTATTCCTTTTGTCCACTAGTGTAGCAGAATCATACAACTTTATTTACTAAAACTTAAAATAGGCTTTAATATCTGGGAAGCCTAAGCTACCCATCCTGCCCCTCTTCACTCCCACCTTAGTATTCTTTTCAGAGTTTTTCAGTGTTCATTTCTCTTACGAAATTTAGAATCATCTTCGTGGCATTTTTATTGGAATTACGTTACATTTGAATCAACCCAGGGAATGTTGGCATCATAGTGTGCAACTTTCTTCATATTTAAACTTTCTTATCCAAGGTGTCTATGCCCAGAATCAAGTTGTTCTTCAGTGTGTGTTAGGGGCAGGGATAGGCCCACCCCTTCTCTCCCACTAGCAAGCACTTTTCACCTGCTTAAGTGAAGTGAAGTGAAGTTGCTCAGTCATGCCCGACTCTTTGCGACCCTGTGGACTGTAGCCTACCAGGCTCCTCTGTCCATGGGATTCTCCAGGCGAGAATACTGGAGTGGGTTGCCATTTCCTCCTCTAGGGGATCTTCCCGACCCAGGGATCGAACCCCGATCTCCCACATTGCAGGCAGATGCTTTAACCTCTGAGCCACCAGAGAAGCTCTGCCAAATACAGTCCTGCTTATGATTGTGTTAATCCTGTATTTCTAAATTAGCAACTTTTATTAGTACTTGTAATTTTTCCATTTCCCCATTATCTGTTTTTAAAGTATTTATTTATGTGGCTGTATCGGGTTGTCCTTGCACCATATAGAGTCTTTTTTGGAGCATGTGAGCTCATAGTTGCAGCATGTGGGTTCCCTGGCCAGGATTGACCCTGGGCCCCTGGCATGGGGAGCACGGAGTCTTAGCCACTGGAGCACCAGGGAAGTCCCTCCCATTATCTATTAACTTCTCACTAAGGAAGGAGATTTAGCTCTTCCTGCTCCCCCACCTAACACACTCACAGGCCTGCCCATCCAGCTTCCCTGTCCTTCTAATCAAATTATATCCTAATTTTGGTTAGATCAGCATTCAGTGTTGACAGTATTCTGACCATGTAAATGCCATTCAGAACTGAACCAGGCAGGAAATTATGATTATTTTCCTTTCCTTCACAACTATTATGTTTTCCCTGAAGCTAACATTTGCCTTGTTTATGGTTTGTTTTCTTCATTTTTATGTTTTTATTCTTGATGTAGCCCGAACTCTGTGCCAGTTATCTCAAGCTCTTCTCCAGATATTCAGGTGCTTCTTACTTATAAAGTCGCATCCTCCCACAGGAAGCTCTCCCAGAGCCTCTGGCCTGTTCTTTCTGCCTGCTGCACGGCTGTCATCCTGGGATCTTCCTTTGCCGTCAGCCCAGGTCTTCTCCATGCATCACTCCTGTGTCATGGCGCCCGTGACCTCTGCTTCCTTTTTCTTGTTCTGTTGCCTTGTCTTGGAGGGATACTTCCTTCAGCAGCTTCCTGAGGAAGTATGTCCAAGAGGTCAACATGTGGAGTACTTACATTGTCAACCCTTAACTAAATGAGTGATTTGATTGGAAATAATTTCCTTCCAATGAAAGGTATAGTTCCTATTGTATCCCAGCACCCAACATCACTTTTTTTTTTTTTTTTTAATTTGCCTGTGCTGGGTCATAGTTGCAGCACAAAGGTCTTGGATCTCTAGTGAGGCATGTAGCATCTTCAGTTGCGATATCTGGGATCTAGTTCCCTGACCAGGGATGGAACCCAGGCCACCTCCATTGGGAGTGCAGTCTTAGCCACCAAGACTAAGGACCACCAAGGATATCCAAGCCCCCACCCTCCCCGCCAACATGGTTTTTGAGAAAACTAAAGCCACTCCGATTCCTAATTATTACCTGCTCCCTTCCCCTAGCCCAGCTCTGTTGGATGTCATCAATGTCTCATAGTTCTAACATTTCATAAGTGTGTACCTTAACGTGGATCACTTTTTATCCATTTCTGTTGGACACAGATGTGCTATTTCATTCTGGCCACACATGCCTTTGACTTCGAGGATACTTCCTTGAACTCTTTTTGCTGATTTTTCTTTCCCTTCATTTTCTCAGCTTTCTTTTTCTAGAACTTTATTGTTTGTTGGTTGGAGCTGCTGGATTGCTGGCTCCTATTTTTGCTCTTTTCCAGATCTTTGGCTTCTTTGGCTCTGCTTTTCAAGAGATTTCCTCAGCTTCATCTTCTAACCCTTCTATTGAATTTTAGTACACACTACCATATTTTTTATTTCCAAGGCTTTTTCTTGTTTGGAGAATATTCCTTTTCCACCAACATTTTGTCTACAGTTTTATAATATGTTCTTTTATATCTCTGGGGATGTTCATAATAGTTTTCTTTTATAATTTATCTCCACCCCTGAATTATCCATTTCCCTCCAAATTGCTTTGTTCTGCTTATCTTTTTCATGCTTTTGTGTGTGTGTGTGTGAAAGTTGCTCAGTCATGTCTGACTTTTTGTGACCCCCATGGACTATAGCCTACCAAGCTCCTCCGTCCATGGGATTTTCCAGGCAAGAGTGCTAGAGTGGGTTGCCATTTCTTTCTCCAGGGGATCTTCTCAACTCAGGGGTCGAACCTGGGTCTCCCGCATTATAGGCTTTACCGTCTGAGCCACCAGGGAAGCCCTCACTTTTGTACTTAGTAGTGTGTATATTTTAATCCTAAACTTCTAATTTATCCCTCCCGACCTTTGATAACCATAAGTTTATTTTCTATTTTAGTCTATTCTGTTTTGTAAATAAGTTTGTTTGTGTCCATTTCTTAGATTCCACATATAAGCTATATTATGTGATATTGTCTTCATCTTTCTCTCTCATGTTTGATGCGTTTCCTGGATACCTGATTCTGGTAAGAAATGCTGTGACTTAGACTGAGACAACTTTGATAAGAGATCAGTTAAAGAGATAGATATATTGAAATTAATCCCTGATTAAAGCAGGAGAAAATAAAGGGATGATGATTCCTTAGTTTTTGAATTCAACAGGATCAGAAACACACAATAGGAACATTAGAGTTAGGAGGAAACTGTTTAGTGTGAAAAATGCTGAGTTTGAGTATTCTGTGGCATATGGCTTTTTTTTTTTTTNTGTGCGTAGTGACAGGAGTATGGATAATCCCGTCACACAAGCTAGTCTGTCAGCAGAGAGGTTTGACGTGACACAACAAATGAAAAACCCTTCACCAATACAATTCCTAACCAACCCACTATACTAATAATTTCTAACTTCCCAAAAGAATCTGCCTTTAGTAAGTCTAGAACATTTCGTGCCTCTCACGGTTGGGAGGCTGTAAACAATCACATGTGGCCAGATGAAGCTGTACAAGCAGGCTAGATAAACTTCAGAGGAGTTCGTAAGTTGAAATACTCTTGTCATGCCCAGGAATTTTTATTGACTGGAGCTGTAAGTTAACTCCTTCTCCGAGAGAGGTAATGGAGGTCAGCCCCCCATAAAGTCAGAGATATAGGTGAGAGCATAAAACAGTAAAGTAGGTAGACTCTGGTTTTGGGGGTAGATGCTCCGGAACAGGGGGTTTCCTGAGGCTCGATCCCACCTTTGCATATGCTGAAGCATCCTTCCTCATGACCTTTGCCATAGGCGGAGTTCCTCACGCTGGCTCCTGGCAATTTGGTAAGTGGAGGGCCTGATAATATTTGATTTAAATAAAATATGTATAATAAACTCTAGAAGACACAGGAGAGACAAAATTGAATTTAAGAGAGTATAAAAGTTGTTTATAAATTGTAGGACAAAGTAAAAATACAAAAGAAGATGAACTATTTCCAGGTTTATCAGTAACCATAACATATGTCTCTGTTATCATTCTAAATTCACCAATTAAGAGATACATTGTCAGATTAAGTAGTTTTGTTTTTTTTTTAAGCTACATGTTTGAAAATGACACTGGTGATGTAGTTTTTGAATTTTCCCCAATTCCTTCATATGAATGGACCAAAAAAACCTCAAATAGCAAAACAAAACCCATGGATAATATCTACAAAATACCTGGGTGACAAGCTCCCCTCATGAATTACAAATTGTGAGTGGGGAAAGTCAAAGTGCTGACAACTGGGATGGCCAACACAGATATATTCAAATAAAATCTCTGTACTTAAACAAAAAATAAATCTTTGTGCTTTCAGGCAAAACAGGCTAAATCATGTATAAAGGAAAGATCAGATTATTATCAGGCTGACAGCTGCAAGACCAGCACAATATCAGAACTGTGCAGGAGGAAGGAAGGGAAAGCAGTGAGCCGTCACACGGACCTGAGGATCAGTAAGAGCCAGCAGAACCACTGGAAAGCTCGACAAGCCAACTGAGAACAGTAGCGAAAGCTCAGAGGGCTCTCACACACGGTAGTGGATGATTATAAGGAGTCAGCAATAAATTCTAGACCAGTCTGGACCTTGTAAGCTCTCTAAAGCAGCGGTCCCCAACCTTTCTGCCACCAGGGACTGGTTTTGTGGAAGAGAAGTTTTCCAAGGACCTGAGGGCAGGGGGATGCTTTCAGGATGATTCAAGCACAGTGCTCTTATTGTGCAGTTTCTTTCTGTTCTTATTACATCAGCTTCACTTCAGATCATCAAACATTAGATCCCAGTGGTCGGGGACCCCTGCTCTAAAGTAAACCAGCTGAAGCCCCCTCCCATTAAACACTGGGTCCCAGAATCTAAGCTGAGCAGCGCAGGGACCAGAGTGACCAGAAGTGGGTGGTCTGCATAAAAGAATGTGAGGAAAACAGAGAGGAGGCGTCTCGGAAAGAATGCCGCCATATTGGAAAGTTGTCTTTGAACATTAGACAAAGACAGCAAGAGCGAGAGCTCTGTGGGGTGAGAAGGTGGATTTTAAACTACTGCAGTCTCTTCTCAATATTCTGGAAAACTGACTTCACATAAAAGAGAGGACAGCGTGATTGGAATCAGAACATGGGCAAAGTTAGTAAGAAAAGGGATAGCAACTCTTCAGACAGTAAAAGCAAGCCAGATAGTGTGTCTGTAAGTCAGATAAAAGCTGTAATGTGCCATGACAAAAAGTGCTAACAACATGAAGAGAGTAGTATGAGACGTGAAAGAACAATTAAAAATCAGAATTAAAAATTCCTAGAATGAGGCCATGGGACTCAGGAAATAATTAGAAATTTTAAGAAAATATATATGAACTGGAAGTAACCCCAAACTAGAACAACACAACAGATAATGCCTGGGAAAAAAAAAAAACAAAAAAAAAAAACAGACTAAAGAAGGAAACTTTCACAGAAGAAAGCAGTAAGTGGATTAAAGAGAAAATGAAAAAGTTGGAAGACAGGCTAAGAACATCAGAGCTATATAGATTCCCCCAAGAAGAAACCCACAGCAAGGAGATAAATATAAAAAAGTACAATCCAAGAAATTTTTATGGAAATTAAAGAAAAATGATATACTGGAAGGGTACCACATCTACTTGAGAAAGTCAACTTGGAATGGCCAACACTGAGGCGTGTTTTAATAAAAGTTTTTGACTTTAGAAGGAAAAACATCTCTTGTGCTTCCAGCAAAATGACTAACTCACGTATGAAGGAAAGAAAATCAGATTATTATCAGACTTTTTGACAGCAATGTTTTGTGCCAGAAGAAAATGGAACAATACATTTATGAAACCCAAGTAAAGAAAATGTGAGCCAAGCACTTTGTTCATAGCAGCAGACTTTTAAGCATGAAGAATGCAGACAAATGACTAACAACATGCAAGAAATTAGAAAATACTGTTTTACTGGGTTCTTCCTGAAGAATCTACTCAAGAATAGGCTTTTTAAAAATAAAATTAAAAAAAGAACAAATCAATCAATGTGATTAGAGCATCATCAACATACTGGCTGATGACATAAAACACATATTTCCTTGTATAGACAAAGCACAATTTTAAATGGCTATATGGTCTGGCAATGCAGATTCAGTACAACTATTTTAAATGCAGAGATACAGGACTTGAATCTATGGGAAAATTTTACTGTTTCAGTCATCAAGTTAGGGAGCTAAGACAGATGTCATTACTGTTACCCTGATACTATTAAATACCTAAAATGGAGGTGGGAAACACATGAATGATTACATGATATTCTAATTCTCTGGTACTCTTGTCTCCTTTCAAACTAGGATCTTGGTGAAGAAAGGCAACACAGATGTAACACAGTAAAGTGAAGTAAAAACCTTGTAACCCTGAGTAATTGAATCAGAGTGTTCTTACGAATTCTAGAGCTATTTTATTCTGACTTCATATGAAATAGCTGAAATTGGTAAGTCAAGAATAAGCAGTGTTTGATTGGGATCAGAGGTACCAGCATGAAATGATAGATTAGAGAGAGAGGCAGAGAGAGAGGTGTGAAGGGTGATGGAGGAATAAGTATAGATGTGTGTGTAAGCAAGAGTTATACATACATGTATTTCTAAGCACTGTCTACTAAGAAGACCTAGAAGAAATTACAGTCAACAGTGAACACATCTAGCACCCAGATCTTGGTTTCTAAGTACCCTTCTTCTGTAAAGGGAGCTAGGCCTCCTTAGAGAACTAGTTGATTTCAGAGCTGCAGCATAAAAGAACACAAGATTAAATGAGAGCAACTGTAGATCCAGTGATCTAGGGATTTTAACAAGTAAATTACATTGGTTTAAAAAAAATGTAAATGCAGTTGAGGGGGAACCTACAGACTAGGAAAGACTTGTGTATTTTTAAAAACAAACCAAAACAAGAAAGAAGTGAACTGTAGTGTTTGGAGATAAACATTTGGAAGATAAAGCTGTAAATAAAAGTGAGAGTGATTATCATAAAAGTCAGCATCCTGATTAATTTTTGAAAAGGAAAAAGTTTATGATTGGGACAGGCAGGGCTTTTAAGGTGACTAGCAAATTTTACTTTCTAACTCAAGTGTTGATAGCAAGGATATTTGCTTTATAAACATTTATTTTGTTCTATATTTGCTTTATTCTGTTTTATTTTTTGTAGTACATTTTACAATAAAAATATTTTTAAATTCTATTCTTTTTAAGAGACATATATAAGGATGCAAAGAGACTATAAGTAAAGGGTGAGAAAATGAGCACTGTTTGTTTAAATATAGGATAAAATATTATGGGCGAAAGCTAGCCAGAATAAAGCTGGTGTAGCTATAGTAATAAAGGCAAAACTAGCCTTAAGGCAAAAAAACCCCCAAAATTATTCAAAAGAAACTCTATGATGATGAAAGGATACATTCAGTAGCAGATACAAAGAATTCTAAACTTGTATGCACCAAGTTAAAGCAGCTTAAAACATGAAATAAAGCTTGACTGTATTAGGAGGGAAAATGTTCAAATGCAGCATCACAGTGAGAGATTTTACATGTCTCAGTAATTGGTAAATTAAGCATTTAAACCATTAACAAGGACTTAAAACATTTGGATAACAAAATTAATAAGATCTCACAGAAATATAAAGACTCTTACATTTAGAAAAGAGAACACATATTCCTTTCAGATACACAGGTAAAGCTTATAAAATTGATCAAGGGCTAAAATTTTATTATTTAAAAAAAATTTTTATTTATTTAGGCCACACCAGGTCTCTGCTGCGGCATGCAGAATATTTAGTTGCATCTTGCAAACTCTTAGTTGTGGCATGTGGGATCTAGTTCCCAGGCATGGAACCTGGGCCTCCTACTGGGAGCAAGGAGTCTTAGCCACTGGACTACCAGGAAGGTCCCTAAAATTGTAAAACATGACCACAAATGCAGAAATTAATTAAATGGAATATAAATATGTAATAGAAAAGATTGACAAAGGGAACGTTAGTTCTTTAATAAAAGCTAAAATAATCAATAAACTTCTAAGATTAGCGAGAAAAAAAATGAGTAGTTACAAATAAACTCTTTTACGTGTGACAAAGAAGACAATTAATGCATCAGTGATATAAAAGATAATAACTTCAGTTAATCTGAAAAAACAGGTACAGTGAACACATTTTAGGAAAGTATAAAAACTGACTAAAGAAAAAATAGAAAATCTAAGCAGTCCTGAAAAATCTGGTTAAATAATTTATTGGTAATGTCTAACTAATATCCCCACTAAGAAAACATCAGGCCCAAATGGTTTAATTGGCGTTTTGCCAAATGTTTAAGGAATAAGAAATTCTAATCTTATATAAAAATCTTACAGAAAAGAGGACTAGCAGAAACTTACCCTGATTGGTTTTACAGAGCAAATATAAACTTTTTGCCAAAAGTAGATAATGACAACACGAGAAAGAAAATTAGAGCTTAATTCTCTCCTGAGCATTCAGAAACCAAAAATTCACTTGTAAAAAATTGTTAGACCGAGCCATGTACAAAAAAAAAACATGACTGAGGTGAGTTCGTTTTCAGCATGGTACCTTATGTAGGTGAAATATTAAAATGAATAAGAATGTATCAATGTTCCTGTAAATGAGAATTATTGAAATGTCAAGAAGTTTTATTCTGACTTGATTTCTTACATACTGCAAGTAAGTCATAAATTGCTACTGCCACTTTGGAAAACCAAAATCATATGGAGGGACCTAATAATGCTGAAGATATGCATAGCCAGCGATTCTACTCCTAGGAACAAATTAAAAGAAATGAGAGCGTAAGAATACAAAAAGTCATACTGGAAAATGTTCTTGGCAGCCATATCTCCCAAACTAGAAACTATTTAAAAATCTATCATCATCACAATGCATAAATTATAGATTGCACAATGGAAATCTGTACAGCAAAGGGGATTGAACAAACCGTAGCTACACTGAACATGGATGGATCTCACAAAAATATAGTACTGCAGGGAAAAAAACTAGACATGAAAGAATACTTTTTGTATGATTCCATAAATATAACAACGATGTAAAACCAATCTGTGGAAAAAAAGGTCAGCGTCATGATTATCTTTATATGGAGCAGTCACTGTTGAGGGGAAAGTTCTCAGGTCATCGGATGTTTTGATTCTTCATCTAGGTGCTGATTACATGGGTGTTTGCTCTTTGGAAATTCATTAAGCTGTACACATGATTTGTGTACTTTCTGAATATTACATATAATATACAGAACAATAAAAAAGCTTATACAAAACCAATTGCACTTCTGTATCCCAGCTGCAAACTGAAAAGATATTCAGAAAGATAATAAAAGCAATGAAAAATAACTTTCTAGGACTGAACATTTGTACATGATGCTTATGAAGAAAATTATAACATTCTTTCGGAAGACATTAAACATGACCTAAACAAAAAGATATATTATTGGATAAAAAGACTCAATATGTTTTTAAGATGTCAGTTCTTTAAAACTTAACCTGTTGATGCAAGAGCAATTAAAACAAAACTCCCAGTGCAACTTGACAAGTGGATTCTCTACTATCTACAGAAGATGATATCCCAAAGGAGAAAAACCATGAAGGATTTTGTGCTCCCTATAGTGAAGGCATACTGTAAGTAATAGAAATTAAGAGACTGTGATGTTGGTACAGGATGGAAAAATGGAAATGGTAGAAAGTCCATAAATAGGCCCATAAATAGGACTGGTTTGCAAGTTGGCAATAAAACAATCCAGCACATAGGAGTGAGATAAGTGATTATCTGTAGGGAAAAAATGATTTGGATACTACCTCTCACAATGTACAGAATTAGTTTCTAATGAATTAAGGATGCATATAAAAAAGAAAACCTCCATATTGTGAGAAAAATGTACCAAAAATACTTTGTGACTACGAGTTAAAGATTTCTTAAACATTATACAAATAGTAATGTTTGAATTGATAAAATGTTAAAACTTTCCTTTTTTGTCCCTCGAAAGACAGTATAGATGCATTAAAAAACTGAACCACACACCAAGCAAAAACATTTTCGACATACAAAGCCAGTAGCAAATAAGTGTCTGGAATATATAATGGATCTCAAAGAATCAATAAAATAAAAGTATTTACAGAGAAAAGAAAAAAGACATTTTACAAAATGTGAATGAGCACAAAGAATTGAAAAAGTGCTCAATTCTAATATCATAGAAATGGATATGAAAAAGTACTATGTGACAAGATTGCAAATCCTACATGTGGGGAAAAAAAAAAGGCTGGCATTGATAAACATGAGCAAGAGTGTGGAGTAATAAGGAGGCTTATACATAGCTCAGAGCATGGGTACATTGGTAGAACTACTGTGTGTAAGATCTGGAATTTTATTGTAAAGCTAATGATGACTGTCTCTTCCTTTCTAGCAATTCTATTTGAAACTGGGCAACTGAGATCAACTCTCATTTATATATTATCATGGGTTATGCTCAGAATATTTTTAGTAAACTTATCTGTAAAACTAAAATTGAAAATAATCCAAATGAGTCATCAGTAGTAAAATGAATAAACTGTGATATTTATACTCATAGGATATTATACAGCAGTGAAAATTAATAATATCTATAAATATTATGATGGTATAATCACTCACCTAGACCCAGACATCCTGGAACGTGAAGTCAAGTGGGCCTTAGAAAGCATCACTATGAACAAAGCTAGTGGAGGTGATGAAATTCCAGTTGAGCTATTTCAAATCCTGAAAGATGATGCTGTGAAAGTGTTGCACTCAATATGCCAACAAATTTGGAAAACTCAGCAGTGGCCACAGGACTGGAAAAGGTCAATTTTCATTCCAATCCCAAAGAAAGACAATGCCAAAGAATGCTCAAACCACTGCACAATTGCACTCATCTCACATGCTAGTAAAGTAATGCTCAAAATTCTCCAAGTCAGGCTTCAGCAATACGTGAACCATGAACTTCCAGATGTTCAAGCTGGTTTTAGAAAAACCAGAGGAACCAGAGATCAAATTGCCAACATCCGCTGGATCATGTAAAAAGCAAGAGAGTTCCAGGAAAACATCTATTTCTGCTTTATTGACTATGCCAAAGCCTTTGACTGTGTGGATCACAATAAACTGGAAAACTCTCAAAGAGATGGGAATACCAGACCACCTGACCTGCCTCTTGAGAAATCTATATGCAGGTCAGGAAGCAACAGTTAGAACTGGACATGGAACAACAGACTGGTTTCAAATAGGAAAAGGAGTATGTCAAGGCTGTATATTGTCACCCTGCTTATTAAACTTCTATACAGAGTACATCATGAGAAANATGAACTTCCAGATGTTCAAGCTGGTTTTAGAAAAGGCAGAGGAACCAGAGATCAAATTGCCAACATCCGCTGGATCATGTAAAAAGCAAGAGAGTTCCAGGAAAACATTCATTTCTGCTTTATTGACTATGCCAAAGCCTTTGACTGTGTGGATCACAATAAACTGGAAAACTCTCAAAGAGTTGGGAATACCAGACCACCTGACCTGCCTCTTGAGAAATCTATATGCAGGTCAGGAAGCAACAGTTAGAACTGGACATGGAACAACAGACTGGTTTCAAATAGGAAAAGGAGTATGTCAAGGCTGTATATTGTCACCCTGCTTATTAAACTTCTATACAGAGTACATCATGAGAAACGCTGGACTGGAAGATACACAAGCTGGAATCAAGATTTCCAGGAGAAATATTGGACACCACCCTTATGGCAGAAAGTGAAGAGGAAGTAAAGAGCCTCTTGTGAAAGTGAGAAGTGAAAGTGAAGTAGCTTAGTGGTGTCTGACTCTCTGCGACCCCATGGACTGTAGCCTACCAGGCTCCTCCCTCCACGGGATTCTCCAGGCAAGTGTACTGGAATGGGTTGCCATTTCCTTCTCCAGGGGATCTTCCCGACCCAGGGATCGAACCCTGGTCTCCTGCATTCCAGGCAGACACTTTAACGTCTGAGCCACCAGGGAAGTCCCATGAAAGTGAAAGAGTAAAAAGTTGGCATAAAGCTCAACATTCAGAAAACTAAGATCATGGCATCTGGTCCCATCACTTCATGGTAAATAGATGTGGAAACAGTATCAGACTTTATTTTGGAGGGCTCCCAAATCACTGTAGATGGTGATTTTAGCCATGAAATTAAAAGACACTCCTTGGAAGGAAAGTTATGACCAACCTTGCTAGCATATTCAAAAACAGAGATATTACTTTGCCAACAAAGGTCTGTATAGTCAAGGCTATGGTTTTTCCAGTGGTCATATATGGATGTGAGAGTTGGACTGTGAAGAAAACTGAGCGCTGAAGAATTGACACTTTTGAACTATGGTGTTGGAGAAGACTCTTGAGAGTCCCTTGGACTGCAAGGAGATCCGACCAGTCCGTCCTAAAGGAGATCAGTCCTGGCTGTTCATTGGAAGGACTGATGCTGGAGCTGAAACTCCAGTACTTGGGCCACCTCATGTGAAGAGTTGACTCATTGGAAAAGACTCTGATGCTGGGAGGGATTGGGGGCAGGAGGAGAAGGGGAAGACAGAGGATGAGATGGCTGGATGGCATCACTGACTTGATGGACATGAGTTTGAATAAACTCTGGGTTGGTGATGGACAGGGAGGCCTGGCGTGCTGCGATTCATGGGGTCGCAGAGAGTCGGACACAACTGAGTGACTGAACTGAACTGATAAATATAAAAATGGATGAATTATAAACTTACTGTTGAGAGACAAACACAGATTACAAAAGAATGCATATTCCATGGTTCCATCAACATAAATGTAAAAAAATTCATTTTGTAATATTTATGCATTCAAATAGTTGAGAAATCAGCACAAAATTTGGAATAGTGTTTGCTTGTAGTTGCAGAAAAAGGTTTGAATTAGGGGAAGTAAGCAAAGACTCCTTCAGTGGTATTGATAATGACCTGTTGCTTAAACGGTTGGTGAAAACTCCTGGTTAGTAAGGCAAAAGTCTGTTCTGGCAACATTCAAATTTCTCTTCTTCTTGAGTGATCAATGTCTGCCTGCCCTAGACTGCTCACTGTTCTTCTCATACTGGTCTCTGCTAGGATGATTCTGTTGTTCAAGACTTTTATTATTATTTGCAGAAAAAAGCAAGGTCTTTGTTAATGCTTTTGCTCGAGAATTATCTTAAATTGTGAACTTCTTTCAGTCTTTGTCTGAGGAATGGGGCTTTCCTTTCATTCGTTCTGAGAAAGAGGCAAGCAGCCTTCCCAGATGCTTACAGGAACCCACAACTTCATCATCAGCTTTCTCAGGGACTTACTTTCCCCGCTGCCCCTGGGTTCTGCCCCTTTGTCTTAATGTCTTGCCTAAGGAGATAATGGAAAAGGTCTTACTCCATCTTTTGGGCTGGAAAAATAACTGCCTTTTGGGGGATCTGAGGTCCCCTGTGTTTAACAAGGCATTTCCTGCATGACTGGTGAACACGCTTACTCTACCATGGGTCTCTGCTGGGAGCTCTTTTTTTGTTGTTGTTTATGGTTTTGTTTTGTTGTTAATGCCTTTTTTTTTTTTTTTTAAGTTGGAGGCTAATTACTTTTCAGTATTGTGATGTTTTTTGCCATTCAGTCACATGAATCAGCCATGGGTGTACATGTGTTATTAATGCTTTATAGAGTATGAATTCATGCGTATGGAAAACAAAATGCAGACAAATTGAATTCATCGAAGTCCCAGGAATAAATTTCAAAATAAACAATCCAAATTATTCAAGAAGAATGTATACTCTACTGTCCCTAGGAAAGGAATAGCCCTAGAAATGCACAGTCCTGCAAACTGACTCTGCTGTTGGTCCCATAGGCCATGAAAGCGGAGTGGGTATTAGAAGCAGTGTGAGCCCAGATTTATGCAACGTGATGGCACTTTTGCACTCATCATGCAGGTGCACTTAAGGTTCTCGTCTCTTGTACGTGATAAAATCTAACGTGAAACAACCTTCCTCCTCATCCTTGCTCTGGCGCTATGCTGCGTATTTTCGTATTCTCTACTTCTTGATTTTTAACAATGAGATATCACCTCATACCTGTTAGAATGGTTATCATTCAAAAGTCTGCAGATAACAAATGTTGGAGAGGATGTGGAGAAAGGGGAACCCTGGTACACAGTTAATGGGAATATAGATTGGTGCAGCAACTATGGAAAATAGTATGGAGGTTCCTTAAAAAATTAAAAATAACCCTGTGTGGCAGCAGTTTCACTCCTGGGTATATATCTGGAAAAAAAATGGAAACACCAGTTCAAAAAAAATGCATACCCCCAGTGTTCATAACAGCATTATTTTAAAAAGGCAAGACATGGAAGCAACCCTAGCGCCTATAAACAGACAAATGGATAAAGAAGATGTGGAGTGTGTGTATGTGTGTAGTGGAATATTTCTCAGTCGTTGAAAGAATGAAATGCTTCCATTTGCAGCAGTGTGGATAGTCATAGAGAATATTTTGCTTAGTGGACTAAGTTAAAGATGAGTAAACAATATCATATATGTGATACCATGTGAAATATAAAAATTAATACAAATGAATGTATGGAACAGAAACAAGCTCACAGACATAGAAAACAGATGTGTGGTTACCAAAGAGGGGAAGGGAGTCGGGAGGGGCAGAGTAGGGTATGAGTTTAACAGATACGCTTTGCTCTGTATAAAATAAGTGAGCAACAAGGATGTATTGTATAGCACCTAGAATTGTAGCTGTTGTCTTCTGTGTGTGTCTTCTTTAAACAAAAAATTTTTTCTTGATGATTCCTTAGATATATAGGAAAATAACAGGTATCAAGAAATTTATTTATTCACTTTATCAAAGTACAACTGATTTACATAATTGATTAACTGTACAGATATATGTGCTGTGTAACCACTGTCCCAGTCAGTATACATGGAAGGATTTCTGCCCTCCCTCTTACACATTTTCAATCCAGATGACTCCTATTTCCCTCTCCAAGCAATCGCTGATCTGGTTTCCATCATTATAAATTTAACTTTGTTTTGTAATTCATCTAATGGAATTTATAGTGGGTACTCTATTGCGTCTGGCTACTTTCACTCAGAGTGGTTTTGTGATTCTTCCATATTTTTGCCTTTATTAGTATTGATATCTTTTCCCAGCTAAGTAATGTTATATTGTGTGAATCTACTATTTTTTTTATTTATCCATAGCTATTCTCTTATATCACTTATAATGGAGTATAATCTTCAAAAATACTGAATCACTGTGCTATATACCTGAAACTAATATACTGTTCAGTATTAGAGATTAAGTATACTTCAGTAAAAAATGCTTGGTATTTAGGGGAGTAACCCTCTTGCATAGATGGGCTCAGAAGATGGGGTGGCACGTCCTTCTACAAGTGGAGGAGCTAGACTTCACGACCTATTTTGTTTTCCTTCTCAAGGATATCTCTAACTCTGTGATCAGAGGGTCCCAGGACTGCTGGGTCAGGCTTGATTAAAACTACCAAGACCTTTCCCCCAAAGAAAGTGAAAGTGTTAGTCGCTCAGTTTTGTGACTCTGTGACCCCATAGACTGTAGTCAGCCTGACTCCTCTGTCCATGGAATTCTCCAGGCAAAAATACTGGAGTGGGTAGCCATTCTCTTCCCCAGGGGATCTTCCCAGCCCAGGAATTGAACCCAGGTCTCCCACAGTGCAGGCATATTTTTTACCATCCGAGCCAACAGGGAAGCCCCAAGGAGGAAGTAGTTTAAAAGCCACAGAACTCAGACTGTCTAAGTGGGCGCTCAGCACATATTTGCTGAATAAGGAAAGCTGATAGTTTCTATCCCTTTAAAGTGAAAGTCGCTCAGTCACGTCCAACTCTTTATGACCCCATGGACTATACAGCCCATGGCATTCTCCAGGCCAGAATACTGGAGTTGGTATCCATCCCCTTCTCCAAGGGATCTTCCCAACCCAGGGATCAAACCCAGCTCTCCCACATTGGAGGTGGATGCTTTACCAGCTGAGCCCCAAGCGAAGCCCAAATTGGGAGGTACAGCTTCATTTTACAGAGTAAGGAACTAAGGTTCAGTGTGATTTGCTTTCCATAATATAGTTAAAGACAATCAGATTATTTAAAATATATATCCTGAACTATTTGGGAGAGTGAGATACAGTGGGTGTGAATAAAGGTCAGTTCTGTATCGCACTGAGGAAAGAATCTGTAGAATACCTTATACCACAAGACAGTTTTACGAGAAACATATGTTAAAGCAAAAGGTGTTCTGATGCCATGTGAAGGTCAAACAGGTTGTATATGGAACATCCATGTCCAGTCTAGAAGCCACATCTGTTAAGTCAAAATGGGCTTATGGGACCTATAACAGCAGCAGTAACAGCTCACATGTTTAGTACATGGGCCCTGGAGGCAGACTGTCTGCATTCTAGTTCCAACTCTGCCACTTATTAGCTGTTGAACTAGCTGTGAATAGGTTGCTTAACTTGTGTCTTAATCTCCTCACCTATAAAGCAGGTGTATTTGAAGTACCTCTGCTGGTAAGCTTGCACTGAGGATGAAAGGAGTTAATACTTAAATCACTTAGAATAGTTTCTGGTACATAGTTAAGGCTGTTTAAGTGCTTGTTAAATGAAATTACTTTTTAAGCATCTTTCCGTTTCTTCACAGCAACTTTGTGAGGAATACTCATATGCTGTTTTACAGATTTAGAATTCAGCACATTTGAGGTCATTTGACTGACCCTCCCTCCCAAGGCTGGAATTCAAACCCAACTGACCTGACACCGAAGCAGGCTCTGCTGCCAACCCCAGCAGGCCTGTAGGACGCTCACGTTAGAATTCCCACCACCGAACACACCTGCCTTTCCACTATGCAGGCACTGCTAAAACAAAACCAAACACCAAAACTGGCCTTCTGCGTGTTCCACCTGAGTCTTGTGTTTTCCTCACATACCTAAAAGCCAAAATTAAAAAGGAAACCAAGATAATACAACACACACACACACACACACAAAGGGTAATTACTGATTTTATTAAAAACATCTATCATGGAACCACATAACCATTGTTATTTCAGGCCTGGGAATACAATGCACACTATTAAGCCATTTGACGATTAAAGATAAAAGCCTGATTAAACATGTTAATGAAAGCACCAGGCTGCATTGAAATGCACACCATTCACTGGGCTCCTAGAGGTGAGCTACTTTGTGACCCCTTTGTGAACTTTTTCACCTGGGTTCTCTAGAAAGTTAGTTATTTACTGCAAAAAAAAAAAAAAAATCCTCTAGGTAATGAAATTCTGTCTGATTCTTGGGGCCTGGCTGGCTCCCCTGGCCTCCTGCCCTCTGGCTGCTGTTGCAGCCTGTTTCCATTCTCTTCTCAGTGGAATTAGAAATTGGGCCCTTGGCTTTCTTCTACCAATTTCATCTGTTTTCACATTTAGAGAAAAAGGGACAAAATATAGGCCAGAGGGAACTAATATTTATCAAGTTCAGCCGTTGGCCACACATTTGTGCCAGACACTGCTGCTGCTGCTGCTGCTAAGTCGCTTCAGTCATGTCCAACTCTGTGCTACGCCATAGACGGCAGCCCACCAGGCTCCTCCGTCCCAGGGATTCTCCAGGCAGGAACACTGAAGTGGGTTGCCATTTCCTTCTCCAGTGCATGAAAGTGAAAAGTGAAAGTGAAGTCACTCAGTCACATCCCACTCTTAGCGACCCCATGGACTGTAGCCCATCAGGCTCCTCGGTCCGTGCGATTTTCATCCTGTACTAAAGCGTCAGTTCTCACGTATCCTATCTTTATCCTTATCAGTTGTTTGCCTTGTTTTAACAAAGAAGATGGGGCATCTAGGTTAAATGACTTGGAGTGGTAGTCATTCATGAGGCTTCTCCAATGTCTTTGGTTCTCCTTCCTGGCAAATGATCAGATGACCCTTTTCTGCCGTGTCGGCTTAGGTGTGGCCATGTGAGTGTCAGTGACGTGTGTTTCATCTGGATGGAACATGAAATTATGGATCACCGTATGCTCTTTCTCCACACCTGTTTCATCATTTCTAGTCCACATAACTAAGGCCAAGCAGAGCCCACTTCTAAACAGCCCATGGATTTGAAACACAAGTGAGAAAGAACCATTTGTTGTTTGCAAGCCACTAAGATTTGGAGCTTGTTCTCACTAATTAATAGGCCTGGTCAGGTTTCCATAACTTGGGTGGATCTGGGAGTTGGGATCTGAATGTAGTTATTTCTGTTTGCAAAGATTTTGCTCTTTCTACTGCTTCAAGTGGTTTTAATGAGGCAATCAGACCCTGGGATCTGGGAGGACAGTGTCCTGTGTTATCCCCACCATGTGAGGAACATGAAAAGGGCACAGATGTATAGCTAATACAGCCCCTGGTCAAAGGTTTTCTATGGGCCCACTGAAGATTCCTGCAAGGACAAGCATAGCACTCAGAAACTTCATCAGTTAAAACACATTGAATCATCCTGTGACTTTGCACTGAAATCACCTCATCTCAGTTTTTTACACATTCCTTGGGAGTAACATCGAAGAATTTACAGTCCCTGGCCTCCAGCGAGCGCTGTTGCTAAATGAGATCCTCACTTTCTCTAGAGTCAGGAGGCACTTTCAGGGATAATAATAGGTTGCTGTGCAGTATTGTTCACTACCTTGAATGGTAAAATATTTCAGAAATCTTTGGAACTGAGTGGCAATAATCTGGGTCTTGGACAAAGAGAATAGGAAGGAAGAGAAGATAGGAGGAAAAGACAGAGTGAATCTGACTCAAAGCTTTAGTGTCATCAGAAGGAATTAGATCAGTAAAGGAAGGCCAAGATATGAAATGGGAATATATGGCTGAGAGAGTCCCTAGGGCTGTGCTTAGAAGGGTGTGCATGGGCAGCTAGGCTTCAGGACCTATCCTTTAACCCAGTGGAGTCATGTATGTTTGTTTTCTTTTTCAATCGCAAATTTCATCAGGAAAACATTTCTGTTTTCCCCATACATATATTTAATTACTCAAAAATGTGTGTGTGCATATATGTGTGTATATATATCACTAGAGTAATGTATAATGTGTATTATGCATACATTTTTGTGTGTATAAAACGTACACCAAAAGAGAAACGTTAAAAGGATGAATAAATAAATAGAAATGGATGATCTAATATATTCTTCCCACACCCTCCAGCGGATCATTGGTGGCTCATGGAGCATGGATTAAGATGTATGTAACCCTCTGCTGAGTCAGCAGCTTTGTATTTTTCTGCCTTGAAATGATCCTGTGGCCGCCAGTTACAAAACCCACGGGGAAGGAGCACAGGGAAGATTTTCAGCCGCCTGTTTTGACTCAACCTTTCACTGAGCTGAATGCTTTTAAAAGGACAGTGAACAAAGTACAATACTCTTGAATCAAATTCCAATGGAACATACAGCCAAAGGGCACATATAACTCACATCTCTTTCCTCTTTCCGATGTCACAGGGGATTGTGAGCCATCTGTGTCCCTTGGAGACCAAGTAGAAGGGTGGACTCATCTTGATACTCAGCGAAGTGTTAATTTACACATTTAAAGCAATAATTTTTGTTGCTCGTGCCAAACTCTCTCTCCACCTACGACCCTAAAAATCTGTCATCTCAACCGAAAACTGAAGAGTTCAATTTGTTCCATAGCCATTTAAAATAATGAAGCCACGAACTCTACCAGACATATTTCTGAAACTTAAGAACCTCTAGATAAACACAGCAGTATGCTTGGTGACTGAGTTGTTTGGTTGGAGAAGATAAAATAGGGAGAGAGAAAAGGAGAAATCTCCTTCAATAGAAACTTAAAAGTGGTTTTCTTTGTAGGCTGAGTTAATATTTGAATTCCATGAAATAGTATAGTATAACTACTCCTTGCCCAGCTCCCAGAATTTAGGACATGTTGAATGGATGCTGTATAAATGCATACAGTTTATTGACATTTCTGCATAATTTATCCTTGATGACCTGCAAAGTCTAGTAAAATATGTAGGTAAATGACCATATAATGAAAGAAACTGTGTAAATTACTTAGAACTGAATGATAGTGAAGATAATATGAATAAACCTAGTGGGATTTGGCTAAACCCAGGCCTTGAGTGATGTTTTTGCTTTGTTGTTCAATCGTTAAGTCACGCCCAACTCTTTGTAACCCCATAGACTATAGCATGCCAGGCTCCTCTGTCCTCTATCTCCTGGAGTTTGCTCAGATTCATGTCCATTGAGTCAGTGATTCTGTCTAAGCATCTCATCCTCTACTGCCCCATTCTCCTTTTGCCTTCAGTCTTTCCCAGCATCAGGTCTTTTCCAGTGAGTGAGCTCTTTGCATCAGGTGGACAAAGTATTGAAGCTTCAGCTTTAGCAGCATTCCTTCCAATGAATATTGAGAGTTGATTTCCTTTAGGATGGAGTGGTTTGATCTCCTTGCAGTTCAAGGAACTATGAGATCTTTACAGCATCGTCCCCAGTAGCATACTGGACATCATTCAACCTGGAGGACTCATCTTCTAGCATCGTATCTTTTTGCTTTTTCATAATGTCCATGAGATTCTCCGGGCAAGAATACTGGAGTGGGTTGCCATTTCCTCCACCAGTGGACCACATTTTGTCAGAACTCTTCACTGATCTGTCAGTCTTGGGTAACCCTGCACAGCATGGCTCGTAGCTTCATTGAGTTATGCAAGACCGTTTGCTCCAACAAGGCTGTGATCCTTGAAGGGGATTATAACTTTAGACTTTAGTAATAAAGAATAACCGTAAAATTGATGATTTAGCATCCATCATATATCATAAGAAAATAAGAAAAAACAATAAATTAAAAATAAAGGTAATAGAAGAAAAGAAATAATAATTAGAGCAGAAATTAATTAAATAAGAAACCAAAGCTAAAACAGAGTATATCAACTAAGCCAAAACAGCCACCTCCTTCTTTTTTCTCTCAAGAAAAAAAGTTAGCATAAATAAATATTAGAAATAAAATAAGATCCCTAAAAGTACAGCTGATTTCAAAGTAATAAACATTTATAAGGTTGTCAATAATCAAACAGCATGAATTACCAAATCTTGGCCACTCTTCAGAATAATAGCAACTTAAAAAAAAAAACCACTCTTCATGACAATGTAATTTGCTACAAACACCTTGGTGAACAATTTGCCATTATCTATTAAATGGAAGTTGTACAGACCATGATATCCAGTGGTTTCACTCACATATATACAGTCTAGACTAGAGAAACTGTTACACATGAATTCTCAGGAGATATATACATGAATTTTCAGAGCAGCTTTGTTTACAATAGCTAAAAATTGTGCCACTAACATAAATATCTGTGTCAGGAGAATTGAGTAAATTATAGTTTATTTACATTCATGTTGTCACATCTTTTTATGGGTCTGTAAAAATGCATGAACCAACATAAAAATGAGTCACTCAGTGTGGATGACAGTCACAAACATAATATTTGAGTGAAAAATAAGATAAAGAAGTATATATATGATACTCTTCCAATTCATATACACAGGATATCTTTCTGTTTCTTTGCATCATCTTCAGTTTTCTTCATCAGATTTTATGTTTTGTTTTGTTTTCAGAGTACTTTCACTTCCTTGGTTAAGTTTATTCTTAGGCATTTTATTCTTTAGATGTGGTTTTTAAACAGGATTCTGATAGTTCATTATTAATATAAAAAGCAATGGGTTCTGTATATTAATCTTATATCTTGCAATTTTACTGAATTTTAGTTCTGACAGATTTTTGGTTAAGAGTTTAGGGTTTTCTATATATAATATGTTATCTGTGAATGCTGAGGGTTTTACTTTTCACTTACAATTTGAATGTCTTATTTCTTTTTCTTGTCTGATTGCTATGTCTAGGGCTTCTGATTACTGAGTTAAATAAAAGAGACAAGAGTAGGCTTCCTAATCTTCTTCTTGATTTCAGAGGCTTTCAGCTTTCTTCATTGAGCGTGACCTGATAATGGTGTGTGCTTCTTTTTATATATTGTTGAATTTGATTTGCTAGTATTTTCTTGAGGATTTTTGCATTTGTATTCATCAGAGCTATTGGCCCACTATTTTCTCTTTTTTGGGTAGTGTCTTTGTCTGGTTTTGATATCAGGATAATGGTGGCCTTGTGGAATGGATTTGGGAGTGTTCCTCCTCTTCAGTTTTTCTATATAGATAATAACTTGAAATAAACACAGTGTCCCTCAACAATAAAATGAACCAGTGAACAATGCAATATCATATAGCAATAAAAATGGATGAAATAATTTTATATGTAATGTTGTGGCAGATTCTTGCAAACTTATGTCTGAAAAAACAGACACAAGTACTTATTTATGATCCCATCCATATAAAAGTTCAAAAACAGATAATGATAATCTATGACAATTACCTTTTCATGTACAAGATCCCCGTGGAGGGGTAAATGATTGAGAGGGATCACAATGGAGCTTCTGAAGTGCAGATAACATCCTGACAACGTTGGTGCTGGTTACACTACAGTGTTCAGTGGAAATGTACTCCAATGCTTGCTTTTTTGCAGTTTTCTGCTTGTATGTGTCAGAAAAGTTTGAATTTAAGAAGTAGAAGAGTGGATAGATGAAAGCAAAATTAGGTTTCATTGAGAAAAATGCCAACATTAGATTAACAATATGCTAGCATTAAAAAAAATGCTAGCACATTTCTAATCTAACATTAGAAATATGCTAATGTAATTACCATATTAATCAACCCAAAGACTGATGGCCAAATAGATGCATAAAATCACTTGCCAAAATGAAAAGTCCATTGATAAGAAGGAAAAACTAATAAATCTAGGAATAGAAAATAACTTTGTTAATCCGATAAGGAAGGAATGTCTTCAAAAATCATACAGTAGGCATCATAATAAATAATGAAATTTTAAAACATTGCATTTAAAATAAAAAACTGAGGAAGGAATGCAACAACACCATTTGTATTTAAGTTAATATTGGGAGCTGCCAATATGTTAGATAGTTTTTAAATTATAGTTACTAGAGAGGATGCAAATATATATATATATATAAGTAGACACTTGCATGTAGCATAATTGTCTAGAGAGAAAAATATTATAAATTAACAAATTCATAATTATGGCAAATTTTAAATGGTAAAATATTGTAGCAGTGTTGTTACATTTCAGATCAATATAAAAGTTACCTACTAAAATGATAAAAACTGCAGAAGGATACATATATAATAGCAATACTACAGTTGTTAAGCCTTCACAGTATTTCTTTGTAATTCTTAAGATATTTATATGTGAAGAGGAAACATGAATAAATGCGTGGGAATGCTAAATCCTAATTTCAGTGTCTAAGGTGCTGAGTTTGGGGGGTGTTTGGTTTATTTTAACATGTACTTTTCCATGTGTCTTAAATCTCTTGTACTAAAATTATTTTTGAAGCTAAGCTCCCTCCTTAAGGGAGCACTGTGACCCTGATGACAAAAATGAAAGAAGCTCTGCACACATTTATCAGAAAGCCTCTTGGGAATGGCCTGTGTACCTTTAAACAGTGGGCAGAGTTGTTTTACTTTCTCTTCTTGTTAATTCTTTGAGCATAAAGATAGGATGCCACCTTTAAGTACATGCAAAATGAGAAGAGAAGGTCCAGCCGTTGCCTATACTTGCCTGTCCTTCCTGCTTCCTCCAGAAACTGAGTAGACTCTGTGGATGCAAATGCAGAGAGCACTGCCCTGTGGCCTGGAGAGCAGGGGCCAAAGGACTGGGTGCTCAGGAAAAGAGCTGGACCTGCCACAGACTAACCCCATGTCATAGAACAATTTGAGCAAAGAAAACGTGGCATGGAGAATGCAGCATTTTCCTACACTGTTTATGCTATTGGAGTTAGATGGATCACATCTGAGCTTCTCGTTGTCCTCATGTGCAAGAGGGAAAGTTACACCTGATGATCTTTATTCTTTCCTACCCTGAGAGTTTATGAGTCCAACCTTCAAGGACCTTAGATGCCAGCAGAGGGGGAGAGAGCGGGGGACAATAAATGCACACCAACAGTTGCAGTATTAGGATGACAAAGCCCAGTGTGCACTGCAAGGTATGAATAGTTACAGGAGATGAGAGGAGGAAGACTCACCTGAGGAAACAGGAAAGGCTTCTAGGAATAAATGATGTGAAACTAAACCTATTTTTTCTTTTTTTTCTAATCAGAGGAAGAATTTATGCTCACTATAGGAAATTTAGAAATCACAAAAGATTGGAAACAGAGAAAAACATTAATTCTGAATATCCATCCATTCATCCCTCTGAATATTTGACTATGTATTATGTGCCAAGTGTGATTCTAGGAACTAGGAAAAGCAGAAAACCAGCTATACAAAGTTCTTGCTGTTGTGTGATTCATTTCTCATGCTAGGAAATCAGGCAAGTAAGCAATTCCATAAATAAATGAATGAGATAATTTCTGCAAGTGACAAGTGCCAAGAAAATAAAGATCAGTGTGATAGTGACATGGTAGTTTGATTGCAGTCATGAAAGGCCTCTTTGTTGACACATCACTTGTGAGCTGGCCACTCACTCAGCCATTCATATCCGGTGGCTTTCCTTCCTCTGTGTATTTCCTTTCCTATGAGCTTGCCCACCTACCACCCTCCCTCTCCCCCTGCCTTAGGAAAAGGCTCTCTTCCATAGCCCTAACTTCATTACTCTCTATAACTAGGCCTCCCCATGCATTGTCATAACATTT
Source organism: Neotragus moschatus (assembly GCA_006410615.1). Taxonomy (NCBI): domain Eukaryota; kingdom Metazoa; phylum Chordata; class Mammalia; order Artiodactyla; family Bovidae; genus Neotragus; species Neotragus moschatus. The sequence continues at coordinate 7,581,050 of SJYA01002112.1, read as the reverse complement.
GCAGTGAGAAAACTTGTTTCCTTAATTTTGAAAGAGATCAATAAAAACAAATTAAAATAGAGGATTAGAGGTGTCTTTTTGCCACATTATTTTCCCAAGAACAAAAGATATAGTGATCTCATCCTTATTTCTCCAGAGGTCTCTAAGCATAATACAAAGCCGTTTAGTGCAGCTTAACATGGTAATAACTCAACTGCTTCTCTCTCATTCCTCCAGGGAACCGTGGGAAGGAGAAACAATGAGTAGATAAAAGAATTGGGATAAGTGAGAACAGCCCACATTTCCATGTTTAAAAGATACTATAAGTTGCATCTGGCTTCTGATTCTTTTCTAAGATGACGTTTTCCCAGAAGAATCAGTTCAGTTCAGTCATTCAGTCATGTCTGACTATTTGTGACCCCACGGACTGCAGCACACCAGGCTTCCCTGTCCATCACCAACTCCTGCAGCTTGCTCAAACCCATGTCCATCGAGTCAGTGATGCCATCCAACCATCTCATCCTCTGTGTCCCCTTCTCCTCCTGCCTTCAATCTTTTCCAGCCTCAGGGTCTTTTCCATTGAGTCAGTTCTTTTAATCAGGTGAAAAGTATTGGAGTTTCAGCTTTAGCATTAGTCCTTCCAGTCAATATTCAGGACTGATTCAAGTCCAGTGCTATAAAGATCAATATTGCATAGGAATCTGAAATGTTAGGTCCCTGAATCAAGGTAAATGAGAAGTGGTCAAACAGGAGATGGCAAGAGTGAACATCAACATTTGGGGAATCAGTGAACTAAAATGGACTTGAATGGGCAAATTTAATTCAGAGGACCATTATATCTACTATTATGGGTNTAGGAAATTTAGAAATCACAAAAGATTGGAAACAGAGAAAAACATTAATTCTGAATATCCATCCATTCATCCCTCTGAATATTTGACTATGTATTATGTGCCAAGTGTGATTCTAGGAACTAGGAAAAGCAGAAAACCAGCTATACAAAGTTCTTGCTGTTGTGTGATTCATTTCTCATGCTAGGAAATCAGGCAAGTAAGCAATTCCATAAATAAATGAATGAGATAATTTCTGCAAGTGACAAGTGCCAAGAAAATAAAGATCAGTGTGATAGTGACATGGTAGTTTGATTGCAGTCATGAAAGGCCTCTTTGTTGACACATCACTTGTGAGCTGGCCACTCACTCAGCCATTCATATCCGGTGGCTTTCCTTCCTCTGTGTATTTCCTTTCCTATGAGCTTGCCCACCTACCACCCTCCCTCTCCCCCTGCCTTAGGAAAAGGCTCTCTTCCATAGCCCTAACTTCATTACTCTCTATAACTAGGCCTCCCCATGCATTGTCATAACATTTGCAGTGAGAAAACTTGTTTCCTTAATTTTGAAAGAGATCAATAAAAACAAATTAAAATAGAGGATTAGAGGTGTCTTTTTGCCACATTATTTTCCCAAGAACAAAAGATATAGTGATCTCATCCTTATTTCTCCAGAGGTCTCTAAGCATAATACAAAGCCGTTTAGTGCAGCTTAACATGGTAATAACTCAACTGCTTCTCTCTCATTCCTCCAGGGAACCGTGGGAAGGAGAAACAATGAGTAGATAAAAGAATTGGGATAAGTGAGAACAGCCCACATTTCCATGTTTAAAAGATACTATAAGTTGCATCTGGCTTCTGATTCTTTTCTAAGATGACGTTTTCCCAGAAGAATCAGTTCAGTTCAGTCATTCAGTCATGTCTGACTATTTGTGACCCCACGGACTGCAGCACACCAGGCTTCCCTGTCCATCACCAACTCCTGCAGCTTGCTCAAACCCATGTCCATCGAGTCAGTGATGCCATCCAACCATCTCATCCTCTGTGTCCCCTTCTCCTCCTGCCTTCAATCTTTTCCAGCCTCAGGGTCTTTTCCATTGAGTCAGTTCTTTTAATCAGGTGAAAAGTATTGGAGTTTCAGCTTTAGCATTAGTCCTTCCAGTCAATATTCAGGACTGATTCAAGTCCAGTGCTATAAAGATCAATATTGCATAGGAATCTGAAATGTTAGGTCCCTGAATCAAGGTAAATGAGAAGTGGTCAAACAGGAGATGGCAAGAGTGAACATCAACATTTGGGGAATCAGTGAACTAAAATGGACTTGAATGGGCAAATTTAATTCAGAGGACCATTATATCTACTATTATGGGTAAGAATCCCTTAGAAGAAATGGAGTAGCCATCATAGTCAACAGAAGAGTCTGAAATGCAGTACTTGGATGCAATCTCAAAAACGTCAGAATGATCTCTGTTTGTTTCCAAGGCAAACCATTCAATATCACAGTAATCCAAGTCTATGCCCCAACCAGTAATGCAGAAGAAACTGAAATTGAACAGTTCTATGAAGACCTACAATACCTTCTAGAACTAACACCCCCAAAAGATGTCCTTTTCATCACAGGAGACTGAAATGCAAAAGCTGGAAGTCAAGAGATACCTGGAGTAACAGGCAAGTTTGGCCTTGGAGTACAAAATGAAGCAGGCCAAAGGCTAATAGAGTTTTGCAAGAGAACGCACTGGTCATAGCAAAACCCTCTTCCAACAACACAAGAGAAGACTCTACACATGGATATTACCAGATGGTCAATCCCGAAATCAGATTTATATTCTTTGCAGTCAAAGATGGAGATGCTCTATACAGTCTACAAAAACATGACTGGGAGCTGACTGTGGCTCAGAAATCTTGAACTCCTTATTGCCAAATTCAGACTTAAATTGAAGAAAGTAGGGAAAACCACTAGACCATTCAGGTATGACCTAGATCAAATCCCTTAGGCTTATACAATGAAAGTGACAAACAGATTCAAGGAATTAGATCTGATAGAGAGCCTGAAGAACTTTGGAGAGGTTCGTGACACTGTACAGGAGTCAGTGATCAAAGCCATCCCCAAGAAAAAGAAATGCAAAAAGGCAAAATGATTGTCTCAGAAGAATACAGGAGAGGATCTGCAATGTAAGGGTGTGTGTGTGTACTTCCCTAGGAAATGGGGAGTTGGATAAAGTGGTAAAGAGGAAGAAATGAGCTAAGAATGTGAAAACACCTCGGACAAGGGCTAAGGTTGCATTTAGGAGAGTGTTAGCACTTACAGAAAATCAAAATGCTGTACTTCAGATGCCAAGTGATTAGAAAAGGTGATTCCATCAAATAAGAGAAGAAAAGGACTTCTTTAAGGAGTCCCCAGGATTATTGGAAATATGTTAATTTCACCCTGCAGAGACTTGTGTGGGGCTACTTGAAATGTTGTTTGTAAAGCTTCCAGGTGAGTGCAGGAGACCTAGAGTAAGAAAATAAGTTAGGTAGTCCCCAGAGACAGAGAACTGGGAATGACTTTCCTGACAAGAGAAGCCATTTTTGCCTAAGCCATTTGTGATCTAAGCCTGGTCTCAATTCTTGCCCTTGAGGAGGTCTTGATAATTAACGATCTTTGGCTTGGTTATATCTGTTGGCTCGACACCTACCAAGAGACAAACCCAGTTTTTGGGTAACGCTACATCTGACACTGTGATTAGGAATGCAGGTCTTGGAGCCATCACCACTAAGTTCATATCCTAGTTGGTAACCCTGTCTGAACTGTCTGTAACATTAGAATTTCAATATGTAACTTCTGGAGCGGCTGTGATGATGAAATAGGGTCATGTACATGCAGTTCTTAGCACAGAACCAGAACTTACATAGCAAGACCTTAGTAAATATTAACGCAGACAATGGTGGTAATATAGAATTTCTTAGCCTAAAAACAAGCCCTAAAAATCCTCCAAGGATGGTGAGTTACCCCTCCTTTTGCAAATGAACAAAGAGTCTGATAGTAGAGTCATTAAAAGCATGAACTTAAAGGGCAAATCTGCCCACAGATCTGCCCATCTGTAAGATGTCAGCTCTGCCATTGGCTGGGTGCTTGATGTAGTCACTTTGCTTCTAGACCCATAGTTTCTTCATCTGTAAATTGGAAACATTGAGAATTATCATTGTGAGAAGAAAATGTGATACAAGCAAAGTAGTAAGCCAAGTGCCTGGTCCACAGACTTTGAAATGGCACATGAACTGGATAAGCATTTATGAGTTATGGTTGTTGTGATTGCGATCATTCTTGGTAGAACAAAGTTACTGACCAAGCTAGGAGATCATTCTATTTAAATGGAATAATATCAAATAGACAAAAATAAACAGAGATGTTGAAGATATAAAAATATGTAATTCATAAATTCAAGTTAATTAACATAGTGACAAATTAAGATCAAAGGATTTTAATATCAAAGGAATTCCCTTGGCAGTCCAGTGGTTAGGACTCAGTGTTTTCTCTGTCAGGGTCTAGAACAGTACCTGGTTAGGAAACTAAGATTCCAGAAGCCACACAGGGCAACCACCACCCCTGCCCCCAGAAAAAAAAAAAAAAAAAAA
>SJYA01002112.1:7558941-7576489 GCA_006410615.1 Neotragus moschatus | reverse complement strand
CCCCTGCCCCCAAAAAAAAAAAAAAAAAAAAAAAAAAAACTCTTAAACCTAAAAAGAGAAAACATATGTTTTGAGGACACATAAAACAATCACAAAAATAGAACATGTGTTAGGTCATAAAAGAAGCCTAATTAAATTCTAAAGAATCTGTATCACACAGGCCATGTTCCTCAACTATTTTACAATAAAATTAGAAATTAATAACCTAAAGGACAGCTTTAAAAATCCCATGAATTTGACAACTAAATAATATACTACTGAGTAACACTTAGGTTAAAAAGGAAATCATAAAGAATCATGGCGTGAATAGCAATGAAAGCAGAGCATTTCTATATTGTCAACCAGAACTGAAACAGTACTTAAAGGGAAATCCCTCTCTTTAAGTTCATTTCCTAGAAACAAAAGTTAAAAACAAATGAACTGAGTATACAGATGGCAAAAAGCACATGAAAAGATGTTCAGCATCATTAGCCTTTAGGGAAATGCAAATTAAAACCATGAGAGACCACTACACACCTATATGAATGGCTAATAAAAACAATAGTGATGACGCTCAATACCGTTGAGGATGTGAAGAAATGAGATTTACACCACTAGAGGGAATGTAAACTAGTTCAGACACTATGGAAAATAGTTTGTCAAATTATTTTAAAACTAAAAACTAATTTCCTATACAATTCAGCAATTCCTTAGGCATTTGTCACAAAGAAATGAAAACTTCGGTTCACACAGAAACTTGTATATGAATGCCCCAAGTAGATTTGTTCATCATGATCCCAGTGATACTGTGATTTGCAATCAGAAACATATATTTGGTTCCCATTTCTGGCACAGAGCTCCTAAAATCTTTGGAATTTCCTATGTGTCAGGGCACTAATGCTGACTTGTGCTATGTGAATGGGGTGACTTCTTCTTCTTAATGTACCCAGGGATGGGGGATGATTGCCAGGGGGACAGTTGCTAGGAGAACCAACCTAGTCCCAACCTAGGTTGGGACTTTCCAACCTTTGGGGACGGGAGAGGGGTTGGAGATAGAGATCAGTTGTCAGCGGAGAATAATTTAATCAGTCATGACTATGGAATGAAGTCTCCATTAAAGTGTTTGTCCAAGTGCCTGGCACACGGAATTAAACCCATAACAACACCCAGAGGAGAGGGTTTGGAGAGCTCCCAGGTTGGTGAACATGCACGGAGGTGCTGGTGCTGGCCGGGTGCTGTGTCTGTAGGGGGCCTGGAAGCACCACACCCTTTCCCAGACCTTGTCTTGTGTGTCCCTTCCGTCTGGCTGCTCCTGAGTTATATCCTTTTGTAATAATCCAGTAATCTATAAATAAAATGTTTCTCTGAGTTTTGTGATCCATTCTGGCAAATTAACCAAACTTGAGGAGTTGGGGGTCATAGGAACCACTGATTAGTAGCCAGTTGGCCAGAAGTATAGGTAACAACCTGGACTTCCCACTAACAACTGAAATGCATGTGTGTAGGGTGGGGGTTGGGAAGTATTCTTATAGGAGTGAACTCTTAACCTCTGAAGTCCAGTGATGTTTCACAGTAGATAGTGTCAGACTTGAGTTGCACTGTAGGACACTCAACTGATGTTTGGACAGTTACTTGGTGCTGTGTGGGAAAGGCCCCTCCCCCACACATTGGAATTGGAACCAAACCTGTTTAACCACAAACTGGAAACTACCCACATGTCCTTCAGTTGGTGATAGACAAACTGTGGGACACCCTTACCGTGAAACAGCACTCATCCATAAAAAGAAGATATCTATTAATAAAAGCAATGAATTTGATGATTGTTAAGGGACTTATGCTAAGTGGAAAAGAAATCCTAAAATGTTACATACTATGTGATTTCATTTATATACCATTCTTGGAATCATAAAACTATAGAAGTAAAGAACAAATGGGTGGTTGGCAAGGGTTTTAGATGGTGGGGAGGAGAGAGTAACGTATCTGTAAAGAGTCAGCCTTGTGAGGTGACAGTCCCTGAATCTATCTTGGTATTTACATGAAGCATACACATGATAATATTGCATGAAATTAAACACAGTTACTGGTGGTGATGAATTGGAAGCAAGCTTCATGTCCTTCAGTGGGAAATAGATGGATGTTATGGAGGATGTTCACCATGGGACACTATGCAAGATGGAGAGTAATGATTCAAAGTCAGACTTTTCTCCTCTCCGGGGACCAAGCCTGTGATATGTGAAGAAGGGCTGGCTGGTCACGTTAACCAAAACTTAAACGCATATTGATCTATGATAGTTGTGGTTATCATTCAGCAAATACTCATTTCTTCAACCTCCACTTCCCCACTGTGGGAGGCTCGGCCCTGTAGATGTTAGACTTGCCTAGACACTTGCTTTGGCCTGTATGGTGGACATGGCCACTTCAGGACATGACATGAGGGAGGGCTTACCAGCTTTTGCACAGGTCAGCTTGGCTTTGGTGCATCCAGTATGGAAAGAACATGCCCTGGGTAACCTCTGCCCTTGCACGTGGAGCAGACCTGAGCCCAGCCTGGTTCACGAGCAGATACACGAACTCAAGAATAAATGCCTGTTGTTATAAATCAGTGACTTCGGGGTCTGCTTGTTACACAGCAACATCCCACTTGCATTTGATCACATATAATTTCATTTTCATCTCACAAGAATCCTAGGAGATCTGTATCATTAGCTTTGCTTTTGATATCATTAATATAATTGAGACTTAGGAAGGATTAAGAGATTCTTTCAAGGTCATACAGTTCATAAACAAGTTTTGATGGACAGGAGAGAGAAAGGGTGAAGACATCAGGCATCTGAGCAGAAAGGATTATTTGCAGGTGAAAAGGAGATGAAAAGTGGGAACGGCTTTTGACTGATAACACTAAGAAAAAGCGCACATTGTGTGGAGGCAGGTTTAGAAGGATAAGTTGAATAAAGGTGGCGAGAGTGGGCATCTTTGTCTTGTTTGTGATCTTTGAGGAAATGCTTTCCACTTTTTATCATTGAGTATGATGTTAGCTGTAGGATTGCTGTATATGGCCTTTAGCATGTTGAGGTATGTTCCTTCTGTGCCTACTTTGTGGGGAGAATTTATCAAAAGGGGTACTGAATTTTGTCAAACACTTTTTTTGCATCTATTGACATGATCATATAGTTGTTATTCTTCATTTCATTGATGCGGTATATCACATTAATTGATTTATGGATATTGAAAAATCCTTGCATCACTGGAGTGAATCCCACTTGATCATGGTGTATGGTCTTTTTTTTTCTTTATTATTATTATTTTTTAATTTTTTCCATCTCAAGTGTACATGAGTTCCCAATCTTGAACCCCCCCCACCTCCCACCCCATAACAACTCTCTGGATCATCCCTGTGCACCTGTCCCAAGCATCCTGTATCCTGTATTGAATATATTCGTTTCTTACATGATAGTATACATATTTCAGTGCCATTCTCCCAAATCTTCCCACCCTCTCCCTCTCCCTCAAAGTCCAAAAGTCCATTCTATACATCTGTGTCTCTTTTGCTGTCTCGCATACAGGGTTATCATTATCATGTTTCTAAATTCCATATATATGAGTNAAAAAAAAATGAAGCTTTGGGCTTCATAAGAAAGCTTGGTAGGCATGTCTGGGGCTGCTGACACAGCAGGGCTCTCCACGATCCAGCATTCCTGAGTAGTGTCTGCAGATTAATGTGACTCCTTGGAGGAGATCAAGATCATCCTGGGAGACGGGCTGTTAGGATCCAGTTAGGAGATACTACTTTTATTTGTTTGACATATTCTAGAAATAATTTGATTTACATTACAAATGGCTTGTTACCAGTATCACAGTGATGGCAGGTTAGGTGCACTAAGGGCTCTTCCCTAATTCCAGGGCTCATGATGTTCATAGCCAGACTGTGTGGCCCAAGGACAGGTGGTGTTCAGAAGGTGTAATATATTCCTTACCTTGGCTCAGCGCTGGGTGGCTTTGGATCATCAGATGTTTCAGATTTTACTCTTTTCTCCAGCGTTTTTTCTTTTCCCCCTTTTCATTTTTTTTAAACGGACAGGGGGACTTACCATGAATTAAGTGTAAATTGAAGCANGGTGTTCAGAAGGTGTAATATATTCCTTACCTTGGCTCAGCGCTGGGTGGCTTTGGATCATCAGATGTTTCAGATTTTACTCTTTTCTCCAGCGTTTTTTCTTTTCCCCCTTTTCATTTTTTTTAAACGGACAGGGGGACTTACCATGAATTAAGTGTAAATTGAAGCAAAGCCCCACCCCACCTTGAAACTCCTTTCTCCAGAAACTGAAACCATGTAATTTAGAAATTGCTCCTCTCTTTCCAACCCAGTTTCCTCTCCCACAGAAGTAATTTTTAAGCATTCTGAAGCTTTTATTTCCAGGCTGCAATCTTGAGCCTGTGTCCATTTAATTCTTCCTGGCGTTTGAACACCTGAGCCATGTGGCAGGATGTGTGGCCGGCCACGCTGCTCCTCACTCAGCAACCGTCCTGGTGGGTGCATCTGTATGGGGCTGAGAGTGAAGAGATAGGTCTGAGCCAGAGCTGGGAAGCAGAGCGTGGCTAGCTAGCACGTCGGATTTGTGGGCAGGGGTACCAAGGCAGAGTGGAGCCTGGGGAAAGGAGGGCAGGGAACAAGGAATGATCAAGTTCAGGCATTGAGATCTTGCATCCGGACCAGTCAAGGTCAAGTTTGAATTTCATCACACACTTACTTTAATAACAGGGAGGATTGCCTAATAGGAGTTCACCATAGTGGTTCTCAAACTTTCCTGAGGCAGCCTCGGCTACCACAATGAACTCACAAAGGCACAGCATGAGGGTGTTTAGAATTTCACTTTTAAATGAGCATGGAAAACAGTGTCATCTGTCAGACACTGTACAAAGCACTAAGTTGAGGCGATATACAGTTTCACCATTAGATTGAGCTCCATTCCTTTCACTGGCATCATATCTTTGCAAAGCTGGGCTTACTGTTGTTACTGAGGTGAAAAGCAAGTATTGCAGGAAAATCAGCATGGGACAGGCAACAAGAGGAGCAATTTTTAATCTAAACCCACAGTTTGATAAAGTGTGCAGGGCTTGACAATGCAGGTATCCTATAAATAAGTGATTATGGTTATTTCAGTTCAGTTCAGTCGCTCAGTCGTGTCCGACTCTTTGAGACCCCATGAATCGCAGCACGCCAGGCCTCCCTGTCCATCACCAACTCCCAGAGTTCACTCAGACTCACGTCCATCGAGTCCGTGATGCCATCCAGCCATCTCATCCTCGGTCATCCCCTTCTCCTCCTGCCCCCAATCCCTCCTAGCATCACAGTCTTTTCCAATGAGTCAACCCTTCACATCAGGTGGCCAAAGTATTGGAGTTTTAGCTTCAGCATGAGTCCTTCCAATGAACACCCAGGACTGATCTCTTTTATGATGGACTGGTTGGATCTCCTTGCAGTCCAAGGGACTCTCAAGAGTCTTCTCCAATACCACAGTTCAAAAGCATCAATTCTTCAGTGCCCAGCCTTCTTCACAGTCCAGCTCTCACATCCATACATGACTACTGTGGTTATTTAAGAAGGGAATTAAAGTATTTTTTCTTTTGATTTCTGTGTATTGTTTTCTCAAGCTACTATTAAGTGGCTGTGTCTGTGTTAGTCTCTCTGTTGTGTCCAACTCTTTGCGACCCCATGGATTGTAGCCTGCCAGGCTCCTCTGTCCATGGAATGCTCCAGGCAAGAATACTGGAGTGGGTTCCTATGTCCTCCTTCAGGGGAGCTTCCCCACCCAAGGATCGAGCCCAGGTCTCCCACATTGCAGACAGATTCTTTACCACTTGAGGTACCCAGGAAGACTCACTAAGGGTTAGGCTGTAAATACTTATTAAATTGCTTGGACCAACTAGTGAATGAAACTACTAGGTATTTCTTTGGCTAAGAACTTTGCAAAAAAAATGACTGTAACACCAAGGTCACCATGAAAGATTGGAAACTTCTTGTTAACTATATATGAGGAGTTGGCTAGAAAACTCAAAAGGTAACAGAGAACATGAAAGTATTAGACCAGTATAGCAGCTGTGAGGACAGGTACCACTGGGGCTGGAGAGAACAAGAGAACAGGCTGGAATCAGAAGCATTTAAAAAGTTGAAAGAAGGAGAAGTTTTGGCTGGTGCTAGTGTCTCTGACGGAGAAGGCAGTGGCACCCCACCCCAGTACTCTTGCCTGGAAAATCCCATGGACGGAGGAGCCTGGTGGGCTGCAGTCCATGGGGTTGCAAAGAGTCGGACACGACTGACGTGACTTAGCAGCAGCAGTGTCTCTGAGGTTCTGCAGTGAATCCTGCTCTTGAAGTGTTAGAGAAACTGCAAACTAGATCCAGCTGCTGGAACAGAATGAACTTCTCCCAGGTGAAGAAACTATATTGGAGTGATGCCCATGGAAAGAGCAAGTACTCTCTTCTTCCTCTTAGAGCTTCTTCCCCAACCTCTGGGCCATAGACCGATACTGGTCTGTGGCCTGTTAGGAACTGGGCTACACAGCAGGAGGTGAGCTGTGAGCAAGTGAAACTTCATCTATATTTACAGCTGCTTTCCGATCGCTCTCATTACCACCTAACCACCACCTCCTGTCAGATCAGCCTCAGCATAACAAATGTAATGCACTTGTATCATCCTGAAACCATCCGCTCCCCTGTCCATGGGAAGATTGTCTTCCACAAAACCCATCCCTACTGCCCTGGTGGTTCAGATGATAAAGAATGTGCCTACTATGCAGAAGACCTGGGTTCAATCCCTGGGTCAGGAAGATCCCCTGGAAAGGGGCATGGCAACTCACTCTAGTATCCTTGCCTGGAGAATTCCAATGACAGAGGAGCCTGGCAGGCACAGTCCATGGGGCTGCAAAGAGTTGGACATGACTGAGGGACTAACACAGTGCCAGGAAGGTTGGAGACCACTGTCTATTGCCCCCAACTGGCAGAGACTAGCATAGAGTCATGTGATGAAACAGATGTGCTTTATGGACTACCAGCCCCAGCATCACAAAACAGGGTATAGAAGGGATGTTGGAACCAAGAGACCAAGGCTCAATGACTATCCTAGGGCCCTTGGGTTGTAGCTATTATGTTCACCCTGGGCCTGAAGTCCATGGCCTCCAGCCAGTTGGTTGCCTCTTGAACCTGAGCTGTGTCTGACTCCTGGTTCCCCATCCACACCCTGAGCAACTAACCTGTAGAGCCCAAGGGATAGGGCTGCTGGAGAAGACCTGGTTTTACCCTTCATTACATTGCAACCAAATTCACTTGGTTTAATTTTTTCCTGGAATCTCTAGAGCACTTACTGCCACCTGACATTCTCATTTTCTGATTATCTCTCATATTATTTAACCCCCAACTTCCTACAAGAATGGAAGCCCCTTCAGGGCAGAGAGAATTTTTGTCTGTTTGGGTCACTCCTACATGTGAGGTAGTGCCTAACACATGGTAGGAGCTCAAAAATATTTAAGAGGATGAGTTTGTCCCATGCTTGACTTTTGGCAAAGAATACTGTATCTCTGTTACAACTACCCGAGTTACTGTGCTGTTACTTCTTAGGTAATTGTAATGCCCATTATAATGCGTAGCACTCAGGCTGGTGTGACAGTCACTGCAGGGAGTGTGGGTCTGCTGTGGGAGGCAGGGATTGCTGCTCCCAGTGCCTGTCCATTCGTGTATCAGCATCTTGATGGCCATTTGCTCCTTTCTGCTTGTGTCTTGGACTTTATTTTTTAATATGTATTTATTTTTATTAATTTACTTGGCTGTACCAGGTCGTGGTTGCAGTGCTCAGGATCTTCCATCTTCCTTGCAGCATGTGGGATCTTTAGTTCCTGCATAAAAACTCGTAGTTGTAGCATGTGGGAGCTAGTTCCCTGACAAGGGATCAAACCCTGGCCCCCTGCTTTGGAGTGTGGGGTCTTAGCCCCTGGATCACAGGGGAGTCTCACTTGTATCTTGGACTTTAAACGTGCTGACACCTTTGCCTGGGGCTTAACCTTCCCTCTCCCTATGTTCAACCTCTATTTCTCCACAACTCATACTTTTACCTGGTTAGATATCTCTCCTTTGCCCAAGGCCGCCTCCTTCAGGACACCCTTGTTGACCTCTTGACTCCACATTGCACTGTTGCTGATTTACTCTCAAATATTTACCAGTGGAATCTTATGCATGAGTTATGGGTGAGGTTCTAACCCAGTGCTGCCAGCCTTCCCATCAAGACTGTACTAGACAGGGAGGGACCCCTGGTATTCTAGTTGATAAGTGCTTTTGGTGCTGGTGCGCAGGTGCTTCTGATACCATGTCTTGATCCAAAACCTTCATTTTGCTAATCAGCACACCAAGTGCCAGAAATTGATTGTTCTGGTGGAAATCAGGGACCTGTAGACTAGTGCAAGTATTGTAAAATGGACTCTAATTGGTGAAAGTATTCAAAATACACGTGTTGGCCAAATAGCATGAGAGTGCTTTCCAAATGTACATGATGCAGGAGAACCCACTATGCCTCTAACTCTTGGCCTTAGGGATGATGTCCAAACCGTGATTCCTGAACAGTCCTGGGTCACCTATCGGATGGGAAGAATCCCTGGTTACCTAATGAGTCTGCAATGGTTCTTGATTCTGTCCTTAGGACAGAAGTGGACAAAGTATAGCCCACAGACTTGGCTTTCTTGCCTTTATTTTATTTTATTTTTTTAATGGAGAAACGTTTTATTTTAAAACATAGCAGTGTGGACATGTCAATCCCGAACTCCTAGTCTATCCCTGTTTTTGGAAATAAGCTTTTATTGGAACACAGCCATGCCAGTAGTCTACACCTCGTCTGTGTCTGCCTTTGCATTATGACAGCAGAGACAAATAGTTACACCAGAGACTGTCTGACCCACAAAGCTTGAAGTATTTAGTATCTAGCCCTTTACAAACAAAGGTTGCCAACTCCTACCTGAGAATGCTGTCATACCTGCTTTAAATGAACCTCCATACAAGACAGCGGAGAAGGCAATGGCACCCCACTCCAGTACTCTTGCCTGGAAAATCCCATGGACAGAGGAGCCTGGTAGGCTGCGGTCCATGGAGTTGCAAAGAGTCAGACACGACTGAGCGACTTCCCTTTCACTTTTCACTTTCATACATTGGAGAAGGAAATGGCAACCCACTCCAGTGTTCTTGCTTAGAGAATCCCAGGGACGGGGGAGCCTGGTAGGCTGCCGTCTATGGGGTCACACATAGTCGGACAGGACTGAAGTGACTTAGCAGAACAGCAGAGATACAAGACAGGAACCCGATCACCTAAAAAGACAAGGACAGGTTGCTAGGGCCTCATTGAACTTTATCCGATGGATTGTATGAGCTGTTTTGTCTCTGCTTACTAATATACGTTTGCACAATAAATGCTTATCTGTGTAGTAGAATCAATCTGATTTCGGTGTTGCCCATCTGGTGATGTCCATGTGTAGAGTCTTCTCTTGTGTTGTTGGAAGAGGGTGTTTGCTATGACCAGTGCATTTTCTTGGCAAAACTCTATTAGTCTTTGCCCTGCTTCATTCCGCATACCNATGGACGTGAGTCTGAGTGAACTCCGGGAGTTGGTGATGGACAGGGAGGCCTGGAGTGCTGCAATCCATGGGGTCACAAAGAGTTGGACACGACTGAGGGACTGAATTGAACTGAACTGAAAGTGGCTTAACATGTGCTTATGGTTTTAGCAGAGTTCCAAGCTTTGCTTACCTTGTGAAATACAACATACATTTTCAGAAAATAGAACTATAGGGCCAGTTAAGATAAGGAATGAAGGAAGAATCCTCCAGGCAAAGGATTCTCAATCTTGTACAGAGAANTTGAACTGAACTGAAAGTGGCTTAACATGTGCTTATGGTTTTAGCAGAGTTCCAAGCTTTGCTTACCTTGTGAAATACAACATACATTTTCAGAAAATAGAACTATAGGGCCAGTTAAGATAAGGAATGAAGGAAGAATCCTCCAGGCAAAGGATTCTCAATCTTGTACAGAGAATCACCTGGGTGGCTTTGAAAACTGCTAATGCCTTATTTCAACCTCAGAATTCTGATTTTAGTTGGTATGCGTTCAATGTTTAGGCATCTAAACTTTTTTTTTTTTAAGTATTCAGAGACTTCCCTGGTGATCCATTGGTGAAGAATCACCATTCAATTCAGGGGACGTGGGTTTGATCCTAAGATCCCACATGCCAGACAGCAACTAAGTCCATCATGCCCCACAACTATTGAGTCTGGGCTCCACAACCAGAGAGTTTGTGTACTGCAAGAAAATATCCCACATAACACAGCAAAGAATCTACACGCCACAGCTAAGACTGATGTTTCCAAATAATTTTAAGTATTCAAGGTTCCTCTAATGTTGAAGCAGGGGTGAGAAATCACTGCTCTAAGTGAGAGACCATATTGATTACTGGAGCACTTCACAGAGTAAAAGGAGCCCCATTAATAATTACACCTGAATTAGAGAGTAAACTGCCCTGGGCAAACTGAGTGGTGTGGTCACTCCACAGTGCTGAATATATTTACAGTGTCTCATGTAGGAGATAGAAAAAAGAATCTTGTCATCACTTGCCAAATAGGAAATCCCTTGTTCCCAAGACAACACCTTAGATCTTTTGACAACTGGAATATGCTCCCCATTAGTTCTACCCACCGTTTCCTGAATTCACACATAAGAGTTGAACCCCTTTCCCACAGACAAGACCTTCAGATATTTGGAGATACATGTTTTATTCTAGTTTTATTATCAGGGATACTGTTGTTAATATTGATGCTGTTAGATTAAAGATGATTTTTGTACTAGTCCATTGGCAGGAGTATAATAGGTTAATGATAACAGCTATTATAAGTACATTGATATGGTAGCTTGTGTAGCGGATCCTTCTATAGCTCATGGGCTAAACGTTTTTATCATAACAGGAGTGATGGCTAGTATATTTACTTCAAAACTGATTCAAATCAGTGGTCAGAGGAAGCTGGTTATTACAATACGTTTCCTAAAATGTTAAGATGATGTTAGGATAATGATAAAGATGATGGTATTTATTAGTTCAAGGTATGGGCCAGATAGCTTATTTAACTGGTCTTGCTATAGGATAAAGTGTAATATGGTAGCAGAATGAATTTCAAATTCATAAGGGTAGGTTCAATTTCTGTAATTCTAGAAATAAAAAAATTTGAACCTCTATTAGAGTAACTTAGAGTTACTTTAGCAAAGTAGCTTTTACCAGACATATTCCTTACATTTGTAGAGGAATGCTTGATATTATACTTGGTAGTGAGATGGGTCAAATGCAGAAGGCTAGCGTTAGCGATAGGAAGCTTTTTCAGAGTAAATGTATCAGTTGATCATATGAAAATTGAGGGTAGGATGCTCAAATTCATACCAAAGATATTGTTAGTGGTAGCGCTGTGATAATAAGGCTGGTTGTGTACAGTTTTGGTATGCAGGGGCTATGGAATGTGCCTAGAAATAAGATTGCTGTGAAAATGTTTGTTATGATAATGTTGGCATAGTCTGCTAAGAAAAATATGGTGAATGGGCATGCTGCATATTCTATGCTGAAGCCTGATACAAGCTCAGATTTTCCTTCTGTAGGTCAAAGGGGGCCTGGTTAGTTTTAGCTACAGTGTAAATAAATTGTATGATAACTAAGGATCATGATGGGAAATTATTCATAAACATTCTTGTGTTGTGATGAGGGTCAAGGTGAAAAAGTGAATAGTGAAAGTTGCTTAGTCGTCTCCAACTCTCCGGGACCCCATGTACCTAGCTGGCCAGTTTCCTCTGTCCATGGAATTCTCCAGGCAAGAATACTGAAGTGGGTTGCCAGTCCCTTCTCCAGCCGATCTTCCCAACCCAGCAATCAAACCCAGATCTCCTGCATTGCAAGTGGATTCTTTATCCACTGAACCACTTAGTTCAGTTCAGTTCAGTTGCTCAGTCATGTCCGACTCTTTGNCCAATGTTAGGTTAGTATCTGCTGTACAGCAAGATGAATGAGCCACATATATAAATGTACCCCCGTTTCCTTGGACTTCCTTCCCACTTAGGTCACCATGGAGCATTGAGTAGAGTTCCCTGTGCTACACAGTCAGTTCTCATTAGCTATCTGTGTTATACATAGTAGGATATGTGTGTGAATCCCCATCTCCCAGTCCATCCCACCTCGCCCTCCCCGCCTTGATAGCCATGCATCCATTCTGTACGTCTGTGTCTCTGTTTCTGCTTCACAAATACGTTCATCTGTACCATTTTTCTATATTCCAGAGATATGCATTAATATATGATATTTGTTTTTCTGACCTAGTCACTCTGTATGACACTCTCTGGGCCCATCCATGTCTCTGCAAATGGCAGTTTTATTCATTTTACCTGCTGGGTAATGTTCCATTGTATCTATGTACCAGTGCACTGTGTTTTGGTGGGGAAGAGAGGAGTCGAGGGCAAGATACATAGGATGCTTCCATGACACAGTGATGGTTTATTTCTTAGAGTGGATAGTATGTGCATATGTGATCATTTCATAATTATTATTTAAATATCCATTTGTTATATATAATTTTCTATATGTTTCGTAAGAAAAACATCTTAATTTAATACAAAAGTAATATGAGCAAAAGTAACAAAATCTTAGGAATGCAGTTTATCAGAAATGAAACATAACTTTTAACTGAGAGACATAAACATTAATAAATGTGGATTAATACAACATTACTAACAGAAGGACTCATTATTAGAAGAGTATCCTTTGTCCCCCAGAGAAGTGAAGAGTGCAACTGAAATTAAAATTCTGATGGAACATTTTGAAGTTTTGTAAAATTATTCCAATATTCCTTCAGAAGAATACACGAGTAGTGAAAGTCCAGAAAATTTTGCAAAAGAATGATGGTATTTGGAAAGGACCTGTTCTACTGAATATTAAAATGTTATATCAGCACAACAGAGAGATACTGTCGGAACAGAAGCTATGACTCAATGAAATAGAGCAGAAAGCCAACAACATATGCTGGAATATAAAATAATTTAATGTGGTAATAAAATGGCATTTTAAATCACTGGGGGAAGGTTTTGACTGGTCAATTTATTGTCCTAAGAATATTGTCAGGAACTCTAGTTAGATTTCCACTTTGTACAATGCATAAAGTTGATCCCAGATGGATTAAAATGTTAGGTTTAAGAAGAAAAAGATGGGAATAAAGCATGAAATAGAAAGAAGAAAACACAGATGACTATTCATCTGTGTTGAGAAGGAAAATTTGCTCTGAGCTGGTATGGAAGGAAAAGCCCAGGTGGGGGTCCCAGCTTGATGCTCCCCGTCAGAATCTGCAGCCCATAGACCTTTCCTTTCCTTAGTGCATAGCACAGGCACCTCTCCATTCAGCATTCTCTTCACCTCATAAAACTTCTCCTAGTTACTGACGAAGCTCCTCCTCCAGGACACCTTTGGTAAATAATTCCTCTCTCTCTTCTCAAGAAAGCAAGAGTCATTCAAAGACTTCAGCCCCCTTCGCCAAAGCATCTGTGCATTTTCTTCCTCTTCTCTTGTCTCACAGAGGAAAGGATGCTCTCTTCCCACCCACCCCTGCCCCAGCATTTTCAGGACCCTACTAACATCAGTTATTTCCTCTCTCTTTCCCATCCTTCTACTTCTTACATCAATTTCAGATTTTTCCTAGTTACCTTGAATCATGCCATAACTTCTCCCGTCTTTGGGAGGAGCAGTACTTTGGTTGCGTGTCTCATTTCTCTTCCATCTTGCATTCCCTTCACCTTCACAGCAAAAATAATTACTTGTCTCAACACAGTCCCTCCACTTCCATTCTCTTCTCCACCCGCTACACGATGGCTTGACGCTGATGTTCTTACATTACTCTTGGTCAGCTCACAAATAACTTTGAAGACACTGTATCCAATGAGCGAATGTAAGGTTGCTTCTCACTCAGCAACCACACCTGTTACAGTAACCTCTTGAGCCTCCCATGGCTGCTTCAGTGACAGCCCACTTTCCTGGTTTTTTGTTGCCTCTATGAATACAGCTTCCCTGTTTCTAAATTTCTTTGTTTTTCTCCTTGAGGTTGGAGTTGCTTTTTGCCTTAGTCCTATACTTGCTACTTTTGTTCTCTTCTGCTACAAGATCTATTCCTATTTGGTTTCAGTGTCTAAATATTGCTACTCACCCCCTACCCCGCTGGTACTCAGCATTGCTCCACATACTTGTCCAGTGAACTATGACAGAACTGAGCTTGCCAGCTTCCTTGCCAGCTAGTCGTCCTCTAAAGTTTCTTTTCATGACAACCCCCTGATCCATCCTATTTGTGTAGAACAAAAGAGCCGGGGTCTTCCTTGATACATCTCTTCCCTCCATCACTGCCAAATCATACATGCTTAGGCTCCCCCTCCCCTAAATTTCTGACACACTTGTGTTCTCTTCTACATAACCATCACCGTGGTCCAAGATATCATCTTTTCTCCCCAAGGTGATGTTTTTCCTTCCACTTTTCCCCCACAAAGCCATCCACCACACTCTTAACATCCACTCTCCCCATGCTTGTCCTAATAGCTTCTTCTTCCCTATAGACCCTAACTTANCTAAATTTCTGACACACTTGTGTTCTCTTCTACATAACCATCACCGTGGTCCAAGATATCATCTTTTCTCCCCAAGGTGATGTTTTTCCTTCCACTTTTCCCCCACAAAGCCATCCACCACACTCTTAACATCCACTCTCCCCATGCTTGTCCTAATAGCTTCTTCTTCCCTATAGACCCTAACTTACTTTCCATGTAGTATCCTGACTAAATAATATGCCAGACTAGATTTTCTCTGCTGCTAAGTCGCTTCAGTTGTGTCCGACTCTGTGTGACCCCATAGACGGAAGCCCACCAGGCTCCCCTGTCCCTGGGGTTCTCCAGGCAAGAACACTGGAGTGGGTTGCCATTTTCTTCTCCAATGCATGAAAGTGAAAAGTGAAAGGGAAGTCGCTCAGACATGTCCGACTCTTAGCAACCCCATGGACTACAGCCTACCAGGCTCCTCTATCCATGGAATTTTCCAGGCAAGAGTACTGGAGTGGGGTGGCATTACCTTCTCTGAGATTTTCTCTACTTATTATAATTCTTCCAACACCTTGTGTGTTTACCTCAAAATCCTAATAATGACTTTGAAAAACTAATTATGAGTGCAGTTATTTATTTAATGTAGTTTCCCTTTGCAGAATGCAGGCTTTATCAAGGATTTAGTATGTCTTTCCTTGTCACTGGTGTATCTGTAATGTCTATCACCAAGTCCCTTGGTCATATTAGGTATTGAATAACTATTTGTAGAAAGGATGACTAGATAAGGAAAACCCCTAAGAGATCTGAATACTTAGAAGCTTCCACATACCTAAAAGATTTATAAAGCAAATGAAGAACTGACCAAAATTATTGTAACCGATGTAAAAAAGCTTAAGTCCTTAAAAACATTATAAGTCATAAGACAACGATAAACAGAAATGGAGAGCCATGCGGGAAAAGGAGCACAGGGCGTAGAGAGCATGTTCCTAAAAGAATCAGTGCAAAGAGCCAATTAAATGGAACACAAAGCTGCATTCTCTGGTAGTCTAAAGAAGGTACGCATGCATGCACTTAATCTTTTAAACAGTCATTGTTGGCATGGATTAGGAATCGACATATTCTTCTCTTTGGGGAGCCCAGAATGGTGGAAACTTTCTAGAAGGCAATCTGCCAATATGTGTCAAAAGTGTTAAAGATAAAATAATCCATCTGTTTTGACCCAATAAATTAATTTCCAAGAATTTATCTTAGAGACATCAGCAGAGTTGCATGCAAATACTTAGTTGTAAGAATGCTTATTACAGTGTTACTTATAATCATCAAGAATTCAAACCAACTTTAATGACCAATAATAAAGGACTGGTGACTAAAATGGGGCATATCCTGTTCTAAGCAGCCATTAAAATGCATGGCCCCAAAGAGCATCTAAGGATTTTTAAAATATTTTTTCTTTTTTTAATATAAATTTATTTATTTAAATTGGAGGCTAATACAATATTGTATTGGTTTTGCCATACATTGATATGAATCCGCCATAGGATTTTTTTTTAACTGTAATTTGTTTAGCTATAAAAGAAGGTCATAACACAATATGCAAGGTAGGAGTTTAATTTTTAAAAATAAAATATGTATATGCAGAGACATAAAGTTACTAGAAAAAATATCTACAGTTACAGGGATTAGAATGATTTTGTTCTTTTTTAAAAACCTTTTTTGTAGATTCTTAATATTCAACAAATTCTGTGTATCATGTCTGTAATGAGAAAAACTAAATATATTTTAACAATAGGGAACTGATTGCAACATATGGCTGTGGCTATATCTAGAGAGGCATAGCATGATGATTAAGAGTATATGCTTTGAAGCTCACAGACAGGTGTTCAGTTCCCTCTTTACAACTGAAGAGCTGTATGACCTTGAGCAAGTTATTTAATTCTCTCAGCCGTGGTTCCCTTATCAGCACAAAGGAGATGATATACACTGGGCAGAGCTGTTCTGTGGCTTAAATGAAATAAAGTATGTAAAAGTCTGATCAAAGAGTAAGTGCTTAGTAAAAAAAAAATACCTGCTTTTATAATGCCAAAATATAAATAGATTCCATAATGATTTACATGAATTCATGATGCTCTAGGGAGTTATAACGAGAAGTTTGGGGAATCATTATTTTATGGTTCAGCATCTTCCAGGCTGTCATAATGAAGGTGGAATTCAGCAGGAGGATGCTGGCAGGAAGACTTTTCTGGGTACAGTCACTGCCCAGGAAAGGTTTTGAATTAGGGCAAAATGCTAGCAAAGGTCATTGACTCACCTATGAGTCCAGCCAGCAAATGTTTATCGTGCGTCTACCATGCGGCAGGCGTCGGAGACTCAGCAGGGAGACAAATAAGCTGCATTCCTGGCGCCTTCTAATTAGATGGCGATTTCAAGGCACACGGTTCCTGGTGGATTCAGGGATTAGGAAACTATGGAAGCACTTCCTGCAGTTGGAGAAACCTTGACAGGTTTAGAAAAATGATAGTGAACTTCACGTTGCACTCCTCAAATACCAGTCCTAAACTAAGAATCTAATTCCGGAATCCCACCTGTTGGCAGGTCTGGGGCCTACAGATGTCCTCTTAATCCTGGTCAGCTTTAGTTCCAGGATAGACTTGCTCAGAGTCTGCAGATGAAAAGCCACTGGCCTTACAGGAAAACACAAAACTGTGGCCCGTGCGTCAGCTCTAACCTTTGCCTGTTTCTAAAAATGAAGGGGATTCTTTTTGGCACACAGATATGCCCATTTGTTTATGGATTGTATGTGGCTGGTTTTGTGTTACAAGTACCAAACTGAATAATTTCAATAGGGACTCTGTGACCCACCAAGCCTACAATAATTATTATCTGATCCTACAGAGTAATTTTGCTGCCTCCCATTCTAGGTCATTGAGGCTGGGGAAAT
>SJYA01002112.1:7450247-7548253 GCA_006410615.1 Neotragus moschatus | reverse complement strand
TTTTTTTTTTTTTTTTTTTTTTTTGAGGGTTAACTCGAGTAGATTTCAGAGGCACAGGGCTATGTCTGTTTTTTTCTTCTTGCCTGGAGAAACTCCAGGTCACTTCCTATCCATGTCATAGAAATGTCTCCATGGGCTCCCAGCTGTTTCTCATGAACTTCTGCCATAATTCCTCTCCAGAGCTTTTGCCAAAGGAAAATTTTGGATTAAAAAAGATAAAACCTGCAGGTTGAGTTTAATCTGTGCATACCTAGTTGTCCTAGGAGAGTGGAGGGAGAGAAATGAAAAGTTAGTTCTGCATATGGCACAGTCAGGACTCTCCCTGACATCCCTTCTGTGGGAGGCAATCCTTGTTTTGATGCTCTGCACACCCGAAGGACTTAGTGAGGAGCGGCCTGTTCACACAGCCACGCGGCTAGTGACGGAAGCCTCTCTGTGGCTACATGGTCCTTTCAATAAACCATGCCCAGAGGCGGTATTTAAGCTCCTGAGTGTCTCTTTCAACATCAGAAGTTGTTCTCTTTTCATCTCAGATGTTCTACCTTGTTACTCCTGTTGGAATTCCACCTGGACAGGGCAGTGCAGTGTGGATCTGCTGCTTTTAACTGACTTCCTTTCTGTTTTGGTCAGAACAGCTTTTTGTTTGGGACTTAAAAAATGAAGGAGGAAGCGGGTCTTCATCCACCATCAGAATATTTGGATCCTTCCTCCTGAAGTCTCTGGAGGCTGGAATTCAAATCTATGATTCAGAGACGATCCTTTCATTGGCTTTAGGAGATGGCAGGTAGATTTCTTCCCCTCACTCCAACCCTTTTCTTTGGCTACTTTAAAAAAAAAATTAATTTTTTTGACTGTGCTGGGTCTAAATTGCTCCGTATGGACTTTTTTAGCTGCCATGAGTGGGGGCTGCTCTCTAGTTGCAATGCATGGGCTTCTCATTGTGGCGGCTTCTTTTGTTGCAGAGCACGAGCTCTAGGGCCTGTGGACTTAATCACTGTGGCACATGGGTTTATTTGCCCATGGCATGTGGAATCCTCCTGGGCCAGGGATAAAACCCATGTCCCTGCGTTGGCAGGCAGATTGTCAGCCGCTGGATCACCAGATAAGTCCCTTTGGCTACTTTTTCTTCCCTCTTCACCAAGAGAAGAGTAGATCCTTAAATTTTACACCCAAATACAAGACCTTGGCCTGTATCATTATGGACTCCATGCAAGCTTGCTTGCATATCAGGTCTTTTTCAGAGCCCTTCAAAATATATGTCATAAAAATCCTCACTGCTTTGCTTTCTTGGCATCTGTTTTATTTTTTGCATTGTTTTAGCATCTGTGTATCATTGCAAGTCAAATAGTGAATTATATTTAGAAGGAACGTATTCTTTGTTAATGTTAGTGACATTATAGCAACATTACATGGTGTTAGAAATATGGGGAGTGGAAAGTTAGCCCCCATTCCCACTGCCTAGCAGACCAACCATTTTCACAAGAGTTTTTTTTTTTTTTCTTCTAGTTTTTGTGCATTGACATCTTTTAGATAATTATGACTACATTGCAAAATTTGGGTTTTCACTATGTCAGACATTTTCCAGTTTATGTAAGCTACTTAACTATCCCATCTAATGGCTCTCTGATCCCCTGAGCACATAGCCCACACTTTACTTTCTAATCATTCTATTTGAGGATATGTGATTGATCTTTCAAGAAGGTAAGACACAATTTTTAGGATAGGGTAAGAGGGACCTGGATCTTTTTTAAATACCTGGTTAGCAAAGTTTGAACTATGCTTTCCTTTTCCTTCTCAGTAGGTTTGTTAGTAGCAATCAGATCCAGTTGCATGCGTTCCATTGATCATAGGACTGTGCTCAAAATAATAGCTCCCTCTGTTCAATAGGAATGGATCTAAGGGAGGAGAGTAAAACCATATGTACAAATTCAGATAGAAATCTATAAACCCAAAGTTAGAAGTGGTGGCCATATTTTCCTCCTTGTTTTAAAAACATGTCTCCATTTGCTTGTTTCTTGACAATCGGAAGTGATATATGGCCTGTGCGTTCCCCTCTCTTCCCTCATACCTTTCCCATGATGACATCCGTAAGTGTTCAGGACACATTCTTCCTTTGAACTCTGACGTGGCTTCCCCCATTCTTAAAAAAAAAAATGTATTTTATTTTTGGCTGTGCGGGGGCTTCGTTGCTATGCGCAGATTTTCTCTAGTTATGGAGAGCAGAGTCTGCTGTCTAGTTGCAGTGCCCGGGCTTCTCTTGTAGAGCATGGGCTTCGTTACCCTGAGGCATGTGGGATCTTTCTGGACCAGGGATTGGTGTCCCCTCCAATGGCAGGTAGATTCTTAACCACTGAACCACCAGGAAAAGTCCCAGAAGCCCTCTTGACTTGGCACTCTAGGTGGTCATGGCGTCATCTGTGATGCTCAGCTGCCATCTTTGTCTCTGCCCTACCTTCTGTTTAAATGTGCTATCTGCAGTTCTGGAGGGCAGTTCTTTCTAATATCTGGGCTACTTCTTGGAAGAAGGGACCACTGCTCTGGAGTCCTTCCCAAGGAAGGTGCCAGAGGTGAGAAAGTCTGTACTAGAACAACATTTGTAGGGAGTTTTCAGGATTATGTCTAAAACACAGAGCCACAGGAGACAGGAACATGTGTAGAGGTTTCAGGACCGTATTGGAACTTGCCTTAAAGACCTTATGTATATATATATATGTATATACATAAATATATGTGTGTATATACATACATACACATACAGCAAGTCTGTGCCTGCCCCACCAGTACACGCATTCTGTAATCCTGGCCTTCCCCAGACAGTTTTTATGACAGAATTACAGAAAGTTTAGATATCAGAGAGAAAAATCACCCATAATCTCTTCTCATAGCACAACAATTATTTTGCCTTGTATTTTATCCTTTGTTAATGTGCCTACATCTTTTACCAAACTATAGTTACATAAAATTTTTTTTACCGTAATTTCTTATTAAGCATTTTATCATGATCATGATGCTTTTTATAGCACCATGGAAACTGCTTATCTTTTTTAATGACTGCCTAATTGTCCATTGAGTGTATATACCCTAATTTACTTGTGCATTCCTCTATTGTTTTTCCATATTTCTGGTAACACTGTAATGAACCTCGTGCATATAGTGGTGGATGTATCATGGTGGAAAGAACATGGACTTCAGAACAATGACATGGATCTAGAATCCTGGTTCTAATGTTATCTGGATGGAAGACTTTAGGGACACGTTAACCACTCTAAAATTGAGTTACCATTTATGCATAAATTTTTTTAAATGCGCTTAGAAGTAATAACCAAACATATAATTTGGGAGTTTCATAAGAATTAGATGTATGTTGCCAATAACCCTTCAATGTCATGGCTGGTTTCTTTCCCTATTTGGTGTATTTCTCTCTCTTATTGACTGCACTGGGTCTTAGGTACAGCATGAGAACTCTTAGTTGTGCCATGTAGAATCTAGTTCCCCGATGGAGATTGAACCCAGCCCCCTTGCATTGGGAGCATGGAGTTTTAGCCACTGGACAACTAGGGAAATCCTTTTCTGGTGTATTTCTTTTTTATACTTTCACCCACGTGAAATTAACAAGGTTGAATAGAGCAAANACTTTTTCACTCTCCTCTTTCACTTTCATCAAGAGGCTTTTTAGTTCCTCTTCACTTTCTGCCATAAGGGTGGTGTCATCTGCATATCTGAGGTTATTGATATTTCTCCCGGCAATCTTGATTCCAGCTTGTGCTTCTTCCAGCCCAGCGTGTCTCATGATGTACTCTGGTTATAAGTTAAATAAGCAGGGTGACAATATACCGGCTTGACGTACTCCTTTTCCTATTTGCAACCAGTCTGTTGTTCCATGTCCATTACTAACTGTTGCTTCCTGACCTGCATATAGGTTTCTCAAAGGGAGGGTCATTATCCCTATTAACACTAAGGCTTAAAGAAACAGTATCATTTGCCTAAGATCACCTAACTGGTAATTAGATGATAACTTGTCATTAGTATTTCTTACCAGCTTTGATTACAAAGTCTGTCCACTTACCTAGGTAGTCACTGTGCTTTCTCCAAAGGCAGTCAATAAACAATTGTGCAATGGATCTGAGTTTCCCAGTCATGCCCAGCTCACTTGACTGGGTGGCCCTGAGCTCGCAGATGGGGTTAGAGAGGCAACCTTGGGACAAAGAGGGGACTGAAACCTCGAACCAGCCTTGGCCTAGAAACTCTCCACAATGTTTCTTCCCAACTAGAGCTGTCAACACATTGAGCATAAGTTCCACACAGTCCCTCAGTCGTGTCCAGTTCTTTGAGACCCCATGGATTGTAGCCCACCAGGCTCCTCTGTCCATAGGATTTCTCAGGCAAGAATACTGGAGTAGGTTGTTATTTCTTCCTCCAGGGGATCTTCCTAACCCGGGGATTGAACGTGCATCTCCTGATTGAGCCACTGTTGATGGACAAGGGCAGGCACAGGGCGGTGGGCAGGGAAAGCAGGTGTATTTAGAGTGGGAGAGGGAGGCTTCATGGCCCTCAGTAGAGGTGGTTTCATCATCACGGTTTCTATTTGCAAATCCCATTCAACCTGAACATTTCTGCAGCTGAACAATAGATAGTCCAAACCCCACCCTTCCCTTCTTAGGCAGCTGAATAGCATGCCTGACCCAGTGGCTATTTTGGGGGACAGAATGGTTCTGAGATGAATATCTGACACAAAGATGCACTGTCTGGTATGTCAGTCTCAAAGGAAATCTGCAGACTGAAAATTGGGATAATATTTTTCAATACTAGAAAAAAGTTTCCTATTTCAAATCAACTTTGGGGGGAGAAAAACCTTTTCAAACATCCAGCAATGTCAAAATAGGTGGAACTCTCTATGAACAGCCATGGTGGTTTATGAAGTTTCATATTTTCAAATCAATTACTATCTTTAAATAAAAGGACACCTGTCCTGAGCCACAGAATGATAATTTGTATAATCAAAATGCTGACAGGAGAGCCTAGTGACCGTGTTCAATCTGAAGTTTCAGTCAGTGTGGAACAGATCCAGCTCCTGATATTTTATGCTGCTCAGGGCAGTGCTTCTCCAGCTGGAATCCTGCAACGTGGGGTAACCCCATGTCTGTGCTTAAGCGTATGAAAGTGCTTCCATTTGAGAAACACTGAAAGGACGAATGAGGCTTTCCTGGTGGCACAGTGGTAAAGAATCCGCCTTCCAGTGCAGGAGACACAGGTTAGATCCCTGGGTCGGGAAGATCCCCTAGAGAAGGAAATGGCAACCCCATTCCAGTTTGCTTGCCTGGGAAATCCCATGTACAGGGTAGCCTGATGGGCTACAGTCCATGGGTTCGCAGAGTCAGACACAGCTGAGCGACTGAACAACAAAAGGATGAATGAATGGCCTTTTCCTTTCTCTTTATTCTACTTCCATGGTACTTTTTAGCATTAATGAATCCTAGCTCTGTAGCAGTGCTTAATAGAAAGGAAGAGGGACTTCCTGGAGATCCAGTGATCAAGACTTCGCCTCCCAGTGCAAGGCTGTGGGTTGGATCCCTGGTCAGGAAGCTAAAGTCCTACATGCCTCACAGCCAAAAAACCAAAGCATAAAACAGAAGCAATACTGTAACAAATTCAATAAAGATCTTTAAAAAAAAAAAAAAAAAGGAAGGAAGGGGAAAAGGGAGAGCAGACCTGACAATGCAAATCAGCCACTTTCAGACCTGGCTGAGTTTTCAAACCCTGGAGTTTTGCAGAGACAGGGAGGTCAAGGTCCTGCTTAAAACTACTGAATCAGAAAATTCAGGCACAGAGCCAGGCCATACATATAATTGGAGCCCATACGAGTCCATTGTATAGCCAGATTTGAGAACCACTACAGTCTGTCTGAACTTCCCCCTTCAACCTACCTTGGCCTTGGTTGGGGCCTCAGCTTCTCCAAGGTTCGTGCCTCCATCACCTGCTAGATCTTCCTGTGCTTGGTCGCATTTCTCCAAGCTCCAGCCTCCACATCAGCTTTCAGAGTCACCTGCCAACCACACAGGCCAGCAAATGCTGGCATCCTTCCAGCAGCAGAGTGTAGCGAGAGCACCTGACTGTAACCCCCAGGATGTTCCCTGTGCCCCGTGACCTCTTCTGTCTCTTTTCTGGACGTCTCTTGCTTCTAACTCAATATTCCAGCAGCTCCAGACTATATTGCAGAAGCTGCTGTTCACCTCTGTTCCTTTTGTGCACTTGGATACCCTGCTTTCAAGGTCCCTCTGCTTTACCCTCTTCTGTTTGCTGGGGTGATGCCTGTCCTCCAAGGCATTTCAGGCACTAATTCTTCAAGGAGACTGCCTCTCACCTCCGCCAGCTGGTTTAGACACTCCACACAGTACTCTGTAGGATATTTGTCATCGCATTATAGTGATAGGCGAGTGTCACTAGACCTCATGAAAAGGGCTTTGTCTTATTCACCCATGTTCCCCCAACATCCACAACAGTACCTAACACATAATGGATGCCCAAGGGATGTTTGATGAATCGCTTGACTTTATTTGCTCTCTCTTTCCTTCCCCTCCCCTACCAAAACCAACCTATTTCAGCTGGAGGGGTAAGTTACTTAAAGTCAAAGAAACATGGGAAAGAAGACTGCCTGATATTTTCTTTTGCTTTGTGCTTTTCTAGTCCTTGTCCGTCTGCCTAACTCCATCCTCTTTCATGCACATATCACATACCTTCACCCCTCTTTAATTTAGGGTTCTTGCTAGAACCACCTCCCTGTGTAATGTCTTGATGCCATCCTCAGTTCCCTCCTGCATTCCTGTCTTGGGAGGAAAGATGTTGCTACAGACTGTTTTCTATTTGTGTCCTCACCTGAAAAAAAAAAATGCCCATGGCAGCAATGGCAAAGTCTGTTTCACCATGCCCAGGAGCACTGCAATTTGCTGTAATTGCACTGTGCTTGGCGTGGTCTGATGGCTGTCACATCATCCCCACAGACACTGAGTCCAGTGACACCAGTTAATCATGATAGAACTTCAGTCACATGCGTAAGTGAGAACATCATCCCCAAATCAGGCCCTGAGCGGGTCATCACGATTGCTATTTGAGGCTTTTGAGAGACAGAATTCCCCCTCTCCCAACCTGCCAACTGCATCAGACCCATGTCACTCAGCTGGAGAGTGAGATGGAGCTGTGAGTCCTTAATGATCAATCCTGGTGTTTTCTGCCAGGGCCTCAGGAACCCACGGGTATGAAACACATCCTGATGTATAGGAGTCTTAGGTAGCAACATCCTTGGTATACCCTTGAATGCTGCATTTCTGTCTTTGTTAAGTCTCTTATCAGTGAATTGAGACTGTGGCCCAGAAAAAAGTGCACCTGTGATATTGGATTCCAGCTGAGAAAAGCCAGGTTTCTTTTGTGGAGGTTTGGGACAGCCTGGGTGTCCAAAGTCACTAATAGAGCAGCAACACAAATATTTGCTGGGGCAGATATATATATAAAGAAAGATATAAAGAAATATCTTGAGGTCGGTCCCTCTCACATCTCCTTATCATTTGGTTGATTCAGCAGATGCCACATGAATTGAGATCCACACAGAGCTGTTAACTTGGATTTTAGCACAAACCTTAAATTTGTAATCAGAAGTTAGTGGCTTATAATTATAAAATGTGAGAATATAACAGAGAAGGAAAACAATTTCAGTTACTCAGAATCTCACATTTTTCTTTTTCCCTGCCTCCTCCTAGTTGCGGTCTCTCTGCGTGTGAAATTTTTATATAGTTGTAATTATTGCATCTCTATAGTTTTTAATGATTTTTTTCCCCACTGAAAAGTATATCATAGTTATAACGTTATTAGCATTTTAACGGCTGCATAATGTCCCATCAAGTGGCCTGACCACGATTTACTTAGCCCCACCGTCTGTGACATTCACTCACTCTCCAGCATTTCTCCAGTATAAATGAGGCTTCAGTAAACAGCTTTCTGTATTTGCTTTTTCCTTTTACTTTATTTCCTTTAGATACATTTGCAAGCTATGATTTTGATATCAAAGAGCAGAGCCACCTAGTGATTTTCTGGGTTTACGCTCTCCCCCATTACTGGTGTATCATATCCCATGCTCTGGCCAGAAGGGCTGTTGGCCCAGAAGCCTCAGTTGGAAGGAGGCTGAGGTCAGTGAGGTGCCTGGAACAAGGTGAGCTCTGCAGGTTAGGACTAATGGAGGATGCCTTAGAAAGGACAGTGGATGGTGAACTGTGTAATTATTCTTCCCATATACAGGCCAGGTCCCTGTCTCCAAAAATGACTGACTCAGCATCACCCAGAGTCTGTGGGCAAGTCAGACTGGGTCTCTCCTCTTTACATGGTTCATGAGCCAAGTTCTGTTTGGGGAGAGGGTCTAAAACAGCACTGTCCCCAAACAGGAGAAACTCTAGATATATATTTACCTGCGCTCCACACCCCAGTCTGGCCCTTTCCTGCTGTCCCTGCCCTGGCTGGTACCTGGGCGCTCCTTCCTGCTACACTCAAGTCTGAGTTGCTCCTGTGCTCAGGCAAATCACGTGCATGTGCAGCCAGGCTTGGACTTGATTCCAGCCCTGGCGAGGCAGGCTGGACCTCTGGTTGTAACACACTGGGCAGGGTGGACCTGCCTGAGCAGTTGTAATGCTGAAACCCACACAGTACGTGCAAGCACAAAGCCACACACGTGTATTTTCACAGCAAAAACCAACCTCACAACTGTCACAGTCTCTCGCTAACACCGCACGGGAAGTCATTCATTCATTCATTTGCTCACTCATTCTGTGTTTATTGAGCAGTTACTATGTGCTGAGCCTCTGTCTCCTCCTGAAGCTGATGTTTGAGTTGTAAGAGGAGGCAGCCCTTATGACAGATTGGGAGCCTTTGTCAAAGGCAAGAGGAGACAGATTTGAGTTTTCAGTGGCCTCTGTCTCCACCAACCCAAGGACCACATGGCAGTGTCTTCCAGCAAGGACAGCCTCTCCTGTGGATGAGGCTGGGGTATGGGCCATCGCGGGGACTTCCTTGACTTGGCTGGTGCTACTGTCTGGCGACCCCTTTCTCTGAGCAGCAGGTGTCCTGATCATCTGGAAGCCCTGCTTCCCCGTACAGGTAATCTGCATCCTTCTGTTCTGATCTGATTTAGACATTGATTCTGAGAGCAAGCTGATCACCATGTTCCTCTGGTCTTTCATTGTAGCAGCCACAAACCACACATTGATCGCAGACTAGGTTCATTCCTCCCCCTGTGTTTGTTAATTGTTTGTACATTGTTTGTGAAACACTGTTTTCTAACTTGTGCTCTTCACTGTGGAGGCAGAGACCTAAGGGGAAACACGTGATCAGTCTGGAGTCCTAATTCTGGATCTAACACAGACTCTTGTTCTTCTCAGCTCTATCTTGTTAGAACACCTCTCAATAGAGTAACATTGGGACCTATGGGTATAAATCCGATCGTTTCTAGTAGCCGCATTAAAAAAAGAAAATTAAAGAAACAAAAGAATTTTTAATTTTAGTAATGTTTTCCTAACCCAGTAAATCCAAAATAGTCTCATTTTAACATGTAGTTAATATAAAAATACTGAGATTTTTTCGCTCTTTTTATGCACAGAGTGTGAAACACGGTGTGTGTTTTCCACTTATAGCATATTTCAATCTGTACTGTCCACAGTTGAAGTACTCAGCCAGATTTCACTTTCCTCATTTGTACAAGGGGGATATGAATGCCTGACTATATCACTGTGAGGATGAAATGAGTTTGTATATAAGAACTCCTGGAACATTGTAGAGGATCAGTAAACATCAGGCTTCCTTACCTCCATATTATTCATGCATTTTGACTGTGTTAGGCAGGAACTAATGTTTGCCTCAAAATTTAAATGAACTTTTAAAATGTAATAGATATTAGCTTCTCCATTATTTTGCGCTTCATTGTTATTTTTATCTAGCTGTTATTTTCTTACTTTATCTCTAAAAAGTCCAGGAAGCTCACTGTCTGTGATAGTTTGAATTGCATCCTCCCCAAAAAAGAGAAGTTAACATCCTAACCTTTAGTACCTATGAATATGACTTTATTTAGAACTAGGACCTGTGCAGGTGGAGTTACATTATGGTAAGGTGATTCAGGGTGAGTGGACCTGCTGTGGGGAGAACAGGGAAATTTGGACACAGACACACACAAAGGGAGAAGACCACATGGCAACAAAGGAGGAGACTAGACTTAACGCGTCTAGAATGTCAGGGTTGGTTGGCAAGCACTAGAAGGATCCTCCTCTAAAGCCTTCAGAAAGATCGTGGCCCTGCCCATCTTGATTTCAGAGTTCTAGAGTCCATAACTGTCAGAAAATAAATGCCTCTTGCGAAGTCACCCGGATGGTGGTAGTTCGTTACTGCAGCCGGAGGAAACTAATATATTCTCAGTGAACTATTTCCACTCCCTCTCCCTCCCATTCTTTCGTAGGCCCACTACACTTGGACGTTTGCCTCCATCCCTCATTCATAAGGTGCTATTGGAGGTCTCCCTGCCCTTGATATCACCACAGGCCATGAACCTGAAAGTCTAGCTGCCCTGAGGTTTTCTGCACCTGGTCTGGGATATTAGGGAGGCAAGACCAGGGAAGCTGGCCAGTCTATAAGATTCTGAGCTGCAAGTGGCCTCGTGGAACAGGGTGTATTGTTAGAACTCTGTCTGTCTGCATGAACCCAAGATTTCTCTTGGAAGCACACCCAGGCAATGAGCCTGACCGGGGAAATCTCCAGAGACTTAAGGATAGGTTTGTCCTCAAGGTAAACCTTGAAGAATGGCCAGGTCGCTTTTTCGTTACAAAACAGAAGAGGTAAAGGGATAGCCCTTTTATGTGTGTTTGCAGGGAAGAAAAACAAGGGGGTGTGTCTGAGAATTCAGGAGGGATTCTCAAGAGGAAGAGCACAGGAGCTGGAGGCAGAGCTGAGACCCGAGAGGGCAGCTCGTGGACAGCCTGGGACGCAGGGTGACCTGCGGTTGTGTCACACCCAGTGGTTGGTGAGGTTTACTAGGAATCTGCCAGTCCAAGCTTGTGTATGATAGACACGTGCGTGCTTAATTGTGTCTGGCTCTTTGCAACACCATGAGTTGTAGCCCACTAGGCACCTCTCTGTCCACGGAACTTTCCAGGCAAGAATACTGAGTGGGTTGCCGTTTCCTACACCAGGGGACCGTTCCGACCCAGGGATTGAACCCACATCTCCCGCGTCTTCTGCACTGGCAGATGGATTTTTTTTTTTTATCACTGTGAATTTGTCAATTAGAACTTGAGTCTAACCGAAAGATACCAGACTCCATACTGGAAGGTTGTCTGAGGAGACCTTACAAATAGCTGAGAAAAGAAGAGAAGCTAAAGGCAAAGGAGAAAAGGAAAGATACACCTTATCTGAGTGCAGAGTTCCAAAGAATAGCAAGGAGAGATAAGAAAGCCTTCCTTAGTGATCAATGCAAAGAAATAGAGGGAAGCAACAGAATGGGAAAGACTAGAAATTTCTTCAAGAAAATTAGAGATACCAAGGGAACATTTCATGCAAAGATGGGCACAATAAAGGACAGAAACAGTATGGACCTGACAGAACCAGAAGATAGTAAGAGAGGTGGCAAGAATACATAGAAGAACTATACAAAAAAGATCTTCATGACCCAGATAACCACAATGATGTGATCACTCACCTAGAGCTAGACATCTCAGAGTGTGAAGTCAAGTGGGCCTTAGGAAGCATCACTATGAACAAAGCTAGTGGAGGTGATGGAATCCCACTTGAGCTATTTCAAATCCCAAAAGATGATGCTGTGAAAGTGCTGCACTCAACATGCCAGCAAATTTGGAAAACTCAGCAGTGGCCATAGGACTGAAAAAGATCAGTTTTCATTCCAGTCCCAAAGAAAGGCAATGCCAAAGAATGTTCACACTACCTCACAATTGCACTTATCTCACACACTAGCAAAGTAATGCTCAAAATTCTCCAAGCAAGATTTCAACAGTACATGAACCAAGAACTTCCAGATGTTCAAGCTGGATTTAGAAAAGGCAAAGGAACCAGAGATCAAATTGCCAATATCCGATCATAGAAAAAGCAAGATAATTCCAGGAAAACATTTACTTCTGCTTCATTGACTACGCTAAAGCCTTTGACTGTGTCGATCACAACAAACCATGGAAAATACTAGACCACCTGACTTGCCTCCTGAGAAATCTGTATGCAGGTCAAGAAGCAACAGTTAGAACTGGACATGGAACAACAGACTGGTTCCAAATAGGAAAAGGAGTACATCAAGGCTGTATATTGTCACCCTGCTTATTTAACTTATAGGCAGAGTACATCATGAGAAACGCCAGACTGGATGAAGCACAAGCTGGAATCAAGATTGCTAGGAGAAATATCAACAACCTCAGATATACAGATGATATCTTGTGGCAGAAAGTAAAGAAGATCTAAAGAGTCTCTTGATGAAAGTGAAAGAGGAGAGTGAAAAAGTTGGCTTAACACTCAGTATTCAGAAAACTAAGATGATGTCTGATCCCATCACTTCACGGCAAAATAGATGAGGAAGCAATGGAAACAGAGACAGATTTTATATTTTTGAGCTCCAAAATCGCTGCAGATGGTGACTGCAGCCATGAAATTAAAAGATGCCTGCTCCTTGGAAGAAAAGTTATGACCAACCTAAAAAAGGTCCATCTAGTCAAAGCTATGTTTTTTCCAATAGTTGTGTATGGATGTGGGAGTTGGACTATAAAGAAAGCTGAGCACCAAAGAATTGATTCTTTTAAGCTGTGGTGTTGGAGAAGACTTGAGAATCCCTTGGACTGCAAAGAGATCAAACCAGTCCATTCTAAAGTAAATCAGTCCTGAATATTCATTGGAAGGGCTGATGCTGAAGCTGCAATACTTTGACCACCTGATATGAAGAACTGACTCATTGGAAAAGACCCTGGTGCTGGGAAAGATTGAAGACAGAGAGAGAAATGGACAACAGAGGATGAGATGGTTGGATGGCATCACCGACTCAATGGCTGTGAGGTTGAGCGAGCTCCAGGAGTTGGTGATGGACAAAGAAGCCTGGTGTGCTGCAGTCATGGGGTCGCAAAGAGTTGGATGTGACTGAGCGACTGAACTGATACTGCAAGACAGTGTCCAGCCAGTCCTCCTTGACAGTTTGGTAGAGCTTTGAAACACTGCCTTTTGCTTGGTGATGTTTTGGTTTTGTTTGTTTGTTTTTTTAAGATTTTTTTTTAATGTGGACTGTTTTTAAAGTCTATTGATTTTGTTATAGTACTGTTTGTTTTGTGTTTTGACTTTTTGGCCACAAGACATGTGGGACCTTAGCTCCCCTACCAGAGAGAAAACCTGAACCTCCTGCATTGGAAGGCGAGGTCTTAACCACTGGACCACCAGTCCCTGCTTGGTGCTGCTTTACTACCCCCCACTTTTGTTTTTAAACTGTATCTTCTGATGTATTTAGGAAACCTGTGGGCATTTGTGACCTTTTTGTTTTCTATTTTATTCTAGCACAAACACCATTACATCCCTAAGACTCTAAATGGAAGGAGAAAGAAACATACCCACCTTCCCAGGGCCTAAGGACATCAAGCTAAAGTCCAGGCTTACATGTAGGAAGAATTTTTTTTTCATGCTTATTATTAAACTGTAGATATGATCTGATAACATACTTTCTTTCACTCAGTGTTACATCAAAACCCTTTTCTTCCCCCACGCTGCTAGTCTTTATCATTATCTTACCCAGGGCCGATGTAATATTTCATCAAGTTGATGGACCCTAATTTACTTACCCATTTCCCTATTATTGGACACCATTGCTCTAATACAGATAACACTATTATCTCTCTAACTGGTGAATCAAAAGCTGACAAAGCAGATCCTGGCAGACTCAGCCATGAATTGTGCATACGGTCAGGTTGCAGGCAATTTCTTCTGTTTAACTTATGGGCAGCAAATAGAAGACCAGTGGTTTCTGGGGTGAGAGAGTGGGGAGGAACTGAAGGACATGGTGAATGAGGGGATTTTCAAAGGCAAATACTGGGATTTGATGAGGTTGGAAAGTATGCTAGTTTCCTGTGACATTTGTAACAAATTACCACAAATCTGGTGGCTTAAAAAAGAGCAGACACCTGTTCTCTCACGGTTCTGGAGCCTGAAGTCCAAAGTCAAGGTATTACAGGGTTGGATCCTTCTTAAGACTCTGGGGGGAATTTGCTTCATGCCTCTCTCCCAGCTCCTAGCACCTGCCCATAGTCCTTGCATTTGCCCAGTTTGTGTTCGCATAAGTCCAGTCTCTGCCTCCATCCTCACATGGTCTTCTCCTTCCTGTATCATATACCCTTCTCTTCTTTCATAAGGACACTTGTCATTGGTTTTAGGGCTCACCCAGATCCAGGTCAATCTACTCCCGAAATCCTTAACCTAGAAACATCTACAAAGACCCAATTTCCAAGCAAGGTCAGAGTTGCAGCTTCCCAGTGGACATATCTTTTAGGGGTCACCATTCAACCCACCATAGAAAGAGAAGGCAATTAAATTCATGAACACAATACGTTGCAGGTTCCTGTTACCTTCATGTCACTCTATCACCTATTTGTCTTTATTCAACAATATTCTGGGAGTGGGAGGGAGGTCCGGTAGGGAAGAGATGTATGTATACATATAGCTGATTCACTTTGTTGTACACCCAGCAGCAATAAAACTTTGTAAAGCAACTATACCAATTTAAAAAATATGGTTATAGTGCAGAATAGACCAACAGGCAATACAACAGAATAGAATCCAGAAGAAGAACAGAATTATATATGTAATTATATGTGTGTGTGTGTGTGTGTACATGCACTAAGTCGTGTCTGACTCTTGTGACCCCATAGTCTGTAGGCCACCAGGCTTCTCTGTCCATGGGATTTTCCAGGCAAGAATACTGGAGTGGATTGGCATTTCCTCTTCCAGGGAATCTTCTTGACCCAGGAATCAAACCCATGTTTCTTAAGCCTCCTGCATTGACATGTAGATTCTTTACTATTGAGTCACCTGGGAATCCCAATATTTTTATACATGATTTTCTTTGATTATATCAAAAACATTTATGGCAATTACTACCATTACTCTATTTTTCATTCACTACACAGGAGAAGAGTACTTTCCAAAAAGTTAAGTAACTTTCCTATCATCCCATTGCTAGAAGAGACAGGGCTGGAATTATAACCTAGAGCCCAACTATTTAATAATCTCTATTACTGCCCATTCTCAGCTGGTAAGGAATCTGCCTGCAATGCAGGAGGCCCCAGTTTGATTCCTGGGTTGGGAATATCTGCTGGAGAAGGGATAGGCTATGCACTCCAGTATTCTTGGGCTTTCCTGGTGGCTCAGTTGGTAAAGAATCCATCTGCAATGTGGGAGACCTGGGTTCGATCCCTGGGTTGTGAAGATCCCCTGGAGAAGGGAATGGCTACCCACCCCAGTGTTCTGGCCTGGAGAATTCCATGAACTGTATAGTCCATGGGGTCGCAAAGAGTCAGACACAATTAGCGAGTTTCGTTCACACCCTGAATTTTTATATACATACATACATATATATATATATATATTCGGTTCTATTTCTGGAGTGTATTCTATTTTATTGCATGTNATGGCTACCCACCCCAGTGTTCTGGCCTGGAGAATTCCATGAACTGTATAGTCCATGGGGTCGCAAAGAGTCAGACACAATTAGCGAGTTTCGTTCACACCCTGAATTTTTATATACATACATACATATATATATATATATATTCGGTTCTATTTCTGGAGTGTATTCTATTTTATTGCATGTTGGTGTATTCTGCACTAGAACCATACTTTTTAAATTGGTATGCTTGCTTTACAAAGTTTTGTTGGTTTCTAGTGTACAACAGAGTGGATCAGCTGTATGTATACATACGTCCCCTCCCTATCGGACCTCCTTCCCACCCCTCCACAACCCACCCATCTAGGTCACAACAGAGCACCAAAAGTAAGTCAAAGAAATTTTTAAAATATGTTAATACATATATATGTAATCTAGAAAAATGGTACCAATGAACCTATTTGCAAAGCAGAGATAGAGACACAGCTATAGATGATGGACATGTAGACACAGGGCAGGGACGTTGGGGGTGGGATGAATTGGAACACTGGAATAGATACCATATAATTTTAACTTTGAACTTTTACAGGATACTGCTAATATCTGATAGACCTATCTCCCTTCTCTTTTTCAAAAACTTGCTGCATAGTCTCACCTATTTATTTTTCCAGATAAGTGGTAAAGAATATTGTTAAGTTGCAATATAAACCCTATTGAGTTTATATTGTAATTGCATTGAATACATATATTAATTTAGGAAGACTTGATACCTTAATAATACTTTCTTATCCAACATCTAGTTATGACATCATGAAGAAATTTTTTATCTTTTTGAACAGATTTGCATAGCTTTATTCCTGTAGCTGTTTTCATTCACATTTCTATTTAAGCTTGTTTCTAGATTTTTTTTTTCTATTGACTTTCAGGTATAGTATTTTTCTTATGTTACATTTTCAGACAGATCGTTACTTCCATTATATTTTCTCTTTGTTGTACATTGTGAAACTAATGGCTTTTTTCATATTAATTTTGTAAGCAGCCACCTTAGTAAATTTTTCTCTTTTTTTTTC
The DNA here is from genome assembly GCA_006410615.1 of Neotragus moschatus. Classification (NCBI taxonomy): domain Eukaryota; kingdom Metazoa; phylum Chordata; class Mammalia; order Artiodactyla; family Bovidae; genus Neotragus; species Neotragus moschatus. The sequence goes on along the minus strand of SJYA01002112.1, from coordinate 7,531,522 downwards.
TAATTTGTTTTCCAGCTGATTCACCAAGGCTGAACTTAAAAATAATAATCATTTTACCTCCATTTTAACAACAGACATACCTTGTATTTAATCCTCTTGTTTAATTTCTTTGGCAGTTGTGCCCAGAATAGAGGTCATCCTCATCTGGTTCTAATCTAATGGAAGATCTTGCATTATTTCAACATTAAATATGAAGCAAGATTTGGACTTAAGATTTCTTTTGTATCATGTTAAAAAGCAGTCATTTATTTCCATTTTACCAAGCTTTTTTTTTTATCATGAATTTATATTGAATGTTTTTAAAGAGCCTCGGAGGTAACTGTTGACATTCATGCAAAGTAATGATTGATTGAGTGGGGCCAGGCAGTCCTGTAAGCAGTAAACAAAGTCTCTGTCTTCCTGGTGAGTGACAGTGTTAGGTTGGAAGGGAGGTGAAATTTCAAAGAATTTAGTTTGACAAACTTCTGGTTACCATAGGGGAAGGAGAAGGGGCAGGGAGGGATAAATTAAGAGTTTGGGATTAAATATACCCATTACTGTAGATAAAGTAGATTGCCAACAGGGACCTACCAGGTAGCAAAGAGAACTATACTGAGTATTTTGTAATACCATATAATGAAAAATCTAAAAAAGAATATGTACATCAATATTTATATATATCTGAATCATTTTGCTGTATACCTGAAGCTAACACTGCATGGTAAATCAACTATGTGCGTGCTAAGTCACTTCAGTCACACCTGACTCTTTGCAACGCTATGGACTGTAGCCCGCCAGGCTCTTCTGTCCATGGGATTCTTCAGGCAAGAATACTGGAGAGGGTTACTATGCCATCCTCCAAGGGATCTTTCTTACCCAGGGGTCGAAGCCATGTCTCTTATGTCTACATTTGCAGGCGAGTTCTTTACCATTAACACCATCTAAGAAGCCCAAATAAACTATACTTCAGTGAAAAACAAAGAATATAGTTTGAGAAGGCTGTACTGAGGAGGTGATATTTAAGCAGAGTTCATTCCAGGGGAGCTGCATGAAATATGTGGAAAGACAACAAACACTGGAATCAGAAAGCATCAGCTGATCTCTCTGACCTCTGAAATGTTATAATGAAAAAGGCACATTTTCTAATATTGAATCATCTTGTACAGTCATAATAAACCTGATTTCATCATAAGGTATAGTTATTTTAATGGGTTATTAGGTTGACAGTATTTAACTTAGAACTTTTTACATCCATGTTTCCAAGTTTAGCCTGAGGATTTTAAAGTGTACCTGTAAAATTTTGCTCTGTATGTTAGACTGGCTTTAAAATAAGGAATTCTTAAGTTTGTATTTCCTTTTTCCATGGCTTAATACCATTTCATTGATACAAACATTATATCTGAAAATATTTGTTCTTAAAAGTATGTCCCCTCGTTCTTGGAGGAGGAGAACACAAGTCATGTGTGGTTTAGTTTACATTTATTGATTTATTCAGGGCTTCCCCTTTTAAGTTAAATTGGTTAGTTTCTGGTTACTTAGAACTTCATCAAGATTTTTAGATAGAATAGTGGTAGAGTTAGGGAAAATGCTGGGCTGTATCATTTTAATTCCATCTTTGTCCACATTATTTGCCTTTTCCCATAAAGTATTACATTAATTAAGGTTTTTGAAAAGTATTGTTTGCATATAATAAAATTACCCCCTTTAGCAGGACAGTTTAATGTGTTTGGAAATGTGTGCAGTTCTGTAATCACCACCACTATAGCGACACAGAATATTTCCGGCCCCCCCCCTCAAAGTTTCCCTATGCCCTTTTGTGATCAGTTCCTCCTCCCCAGGCCCTAGAAACCACTGATCTGATATTTCTCCCTATAGTTTTACTATTTCCAGAATGTCCTATAAGTAGAATCCCACACAATGTAGCTTTATGAGTCTGATTTCTTTGATGAGGCATAATATTTTCAGGGTTTATCCACGTCATTGTATGTCTCAGTAGTTTATTTCTTTTTCTTTCCAGTTTTATAGAGATATAATTAATATAGAGCATTGTTTTAAGATGTTCAATGTAAAGATTTGATACATGTATATATTCCAAAATAATTACCACAGTAAGTTTAGCTAGCACTCGTCTCATTTGTTTCCTATTTGTTGAGGAATGTTTTATTGTCTGAAATGCTCCGGTTTATTTATTCATGGGTGGCCACGTGGGTGGCTTCCAGTGGTTGTCTACTGTAAACACAAGTGCCATGAATATTTGTGCAGGAGACATTTAGCTTTATTTTTCTCACTTCAGTATCCAGGACTGAGTGTGTTGGGTTGTATGTAAAGTGCGTTAATATGTTTAACTTTATCAGAAACCACCTTTATGTTTTGCAAAAGCAGCTTTATTGTGTGTTCCCAATAGCATCCCTATTATTGCACATCCTTGTCAGGACTTTGCATTTTCCACTCTCTTTTGGCCATAGGAATAGGTGAATGGATGAGAGCTAAGATCTCATTATGATTTTAGCTTGGTTTTCCCTGACTAATTAATGGCGGTAAGCATTTTTAATGGGTTACTGCTTTCTGCACATCTTCATTGGAGAAGTATTTGTTCACATCACTTGCCCATTTTAAAAGTTGGATTGTTCATATAGTACTGAGTTTCAAGAGCTTTTTATGTAATATTCTGAATACTAGTCCTTTCTTCAGATGGATGTTTTGCAAATATCTTGTCCCTATCTCTTTTTATTTTCTTGATAGCATCATTGGAAGAGTAGAAGTTTTTAATTCTGGTGAACTCCCAATAATCACAAATTATTTTTGTTATGCTTTTTGTGTCATATCTTAAAAAAAAAAAGGTTGACCTAACTCAAAGTCATGAGATGTTTTTCCTGTGTTTTGTTTTTAGTTGCTTATTGTATATGGTGTTGAGGTATGGATGATGGTTCAATTTTTACATATAGATGTTTGTTTCCAGGTGGCACTAGTGGTGAAGAACTTACCTGCCAATGCAGGTTAGCTGTTAGAAACCTGGGTTTGATCCCTGGTTGGGAAGATCCCCTGGAGGAGGGCATGGCAACACACTCCAGCGTTCTTGCTGGAGAATCCCCATGGACAAAGGAACTTGGCAGGCTGCAGTCTATGTGAAACAACTTAGCATGCACACTTTTATTCCAGCATCACCTATTAAAAATACTCCATTTCACTTCTATTATATTTTTCCTTAAATTTTTGATAGAATTCTCTAATGAAACCATTTGGGTCTGGATTTTTCTTTGTGGAAAGTTCTTTAAATTACAAATCCAACTTACTTAATAAGTGGATAATTGGGTTAGCTAATTCTTCTTGAGTGAATGTTGGTACTTTGTCTTGCAAACAACTTATTTAATTTATGCAATCAAATTTATTGACATAAAGTTGTTTATAACAGTCCCTTTTATTTTTAATATCTCAAGGATATGTAGGTATGTGTCCTCTTTCATTCTTGATATTTATGATTTGTATCTTTCCTCTTTTCTTTGATGGTCTGTCTGGCTAGGAGTTTGTCATTTTTATTTATTTATTTTTTTTTTAAAGAATCAACTTTTGATTTTATCACTTGTCTCCATTGGTTTTCCATTTTCACTTTCATTGACATCTCTTTATTATTTCCTTTCTTCTGCTTCCTTTATATTTAATCTGCCCTTCTTTTTCTACTTTCTTAATGCTCAGCTTAAATTTTTGATAGAAGAACTTTCTTATTTTCTCATACAGGCAATTTGATGCTATAAATTTCTGTTTAAATACCGTTTTCACTATCTCCCACTATTCCTCATAGTTGAACATTCTGTGTTTTCATTTTCAGCCATTTCAATACAATTTAGCTTCACTAGTGATTTATTCTTTAACCCATGGAAAGAATTTTCAAGTGTTTTTTTGTGTTATTTGTAAATATGGGGGTACTTTCAGATAACTTTCTGTTGTTGATTTTTAAGTCCACTATTATCAGAAAGCACATTTTCTATGATTGCAGTTCTTCTGTATTTACTGAGATTTGTTTTATGGGCTAGTATATGGTCTATTGTGGTGAATGTGCCAAGTACACATGAAATAAGATGTAATTTGCTATTATTAGGTACAGTGTGCTAGAAGTGCTAGTTAGGACAAGTTGGTTTATGGTTTTGTTCAGGTATTCTCTAGTTTTAGTGATTTTCTTTACTGTTCTATCAATTATAAGGAAAAGAGTTATGGAAGTAGCCAACTATAATTGCGGGTTTGTATATTTCTCTTTTAAATTCAGTCAGCTTTTGTTTTATGTTTTTGATGGTGGATATATTTTTCTTTAGTTTTATGTATCTCTGTTGTTAGGTGCATTTCAAAAAAAATTTTTTTTTAATTTTTATTTTTACTTTATTTTACTTTACTATATTGGCTTTGCCATATATTGACATGAATCCACCACGAGTGTACATGAGTTCCCAGTACTGAACCCCCTCCCACCTCCCACCCCATATCATCTCTCTGGATCATCCCTGTGCACCAGCCCCAAGCNTGCCACCTTTTCTTAATATCTTCTGCTTCTGTTAGGTCCCTACCATTTCTGTCCTTTATTGAGCCCATCTTTGCACAAAATATTCCCTTGGTATCTCTAATTTTCTTGAAGAAATCTCTAGTCTTTCCCATTCTGTTGTTTTCCTCTATTTCTTTGCATTGGTTGCTGAGGAAGGCCTTTCTTATCTCTCCTTGCTATTCTTTAGAACTCTGCATTCAAATGTGTGTATCTTTCCTTTTCTCCCTTGCTGTTCGCTTCTTTTCTTTTCACAGCTATATGTAAGGCCTCCTCAGATAGCTGTTTTGCTATTTTGCATTTCTTTTTCTTGGGGATGGTCTTGATTTCTGTCTCCTGTACAATGTCACGAACCTCCGTCCATAGTTCACCAGGCATTCTGTCTATCAGATCTAGTCCCTTAAATGTATTTCTCACTTCCACTGTATAGTTAGTCATAAGGGGTTTGGTTTAGGTCATACCTGAATGGTCTAGTGGTTTTCCCCACTTTCTTCATTTCTCCACACTTCAATCAGTTTGATGTTATTCCTGATTTTGTTCCAGTTTTTAATTGCAATTTTATAACTCCATCTTTCGATAGGAGTGTTAGTATCCTTAGATTTAAGGGATCTACCAGTTAGCATCATTTCCCCTGTCATGTTGTTGTTGTATTATAAGATAAATAGGTCTATCATCAGATTTAACTCTCTGGTCAGCCATGTGTAAGCAGCAAATCATTTCCTCTTCACAGGAAAGAAATTCAGGCTGGGTTTACTACAAAGGGGGACCAGTTTCCTGTCTAAAGGAGGGTTGGTTCTTTCGGTGGGATCATTCTTAATATGCCTTGCAGTAAATTCTCTAAATATATTTCCTAATTCTTTTGCCAATAGAATAGTTTTTCCTTAAGTTTATCCAGAAAACTTTATCTTAGATGATAACCAAACTTCTTCAAATAAAATACATTTATATTTAATGTTTCACAGAATTAAAATTCAGTCTTTGTGACTTACGTGCTCGTATAAAGTTTGGATCCACTCTTGGAAGACGTATTTTAATTCCTCTGAATTATTATCTGGGCCAATAATATATTGTTATATTTATAGTAACTTTTTTGTAAGTTTAATAAAGGAAAATGGTTGTTCTTACTTAAAAAAAAATTTTTTTTTGATTCCACATGCAAGTGATACCATGCAGTATTTTGTCTTTCTGTGGTTTATTTTGCCTGGCTTATTTCACGTATAATTCCCCCCAGATTCACCCATAATGTTGTAAATGGTTGGATTTCCTCCTTATTTTAAGGCTGACTAATATTCCATTAAGTATGTGTGTGTGTATATATAAATATATAATTTTTTTCTTTATCCTTCAATAGACACTTAACATTGTTTCCATTGTTGTTGTGCAGTCACTAAGTCATGTCTGACACTTTGCAACCCCGTGGATTGCAGCATACCAGGCTTCCCTGTCTTCCACTGTCTTCCAAAGTTTGCTCAAATTCATGTTCATTGGGTTGGTGATGCTGTTTAACTTTTATTTCCATACCTGGGCTGCTGTGAATAATGCTGCAGTGAACATTGGAGTACAGATATTTCTCCAAGATGATTATTTTATGTCCTTTGGATATATACGCAGTAGTGAAATATCTGGGTCACACCATAGTTCTATTTTTAATTTCTTGAGGAACCACCCTACTGTTTTCCATAGTGGTTGTACCAGTTTACACTCTTACCAGCAATATACAAGAGTTTCCTTTTCTCCATGTCCTTAGCAACATTTGCTATTTCTTGCCTTTTTGATAGTGGCCATTCTGATAGATGTAAGGTGATGTCTCATTATGTTTTTTATTTTCATTTCCTTGATGATTAGTGATGTTGAGCACCTTTTCATATATCTGTTGGCCATATGAATATCTTCTCCAATAAAATATCTATCTCAGTCTTTAGCACATATTTAAATTTGATTTTTTTTTTTTGGTTTTTGTTACTTGCTGTTGAGTTATAGGATTTCCTTATATCTTTTCTATGCTGCTGTGCTGTGCTGTGCTGCATAGTCATGTCCGATTATTTCCTAACCTTTGGACTGTAGCCTGCCAGGCTTCTCTGTCAATGGAATTTTTCAGACAAACATACTGAAATGGGTTGCCATTTTCTCCTCCAGGGGATCTTTCTGACCCAGGAATTGAACCTGCATCTCCGGTGTCTCCTGCATTGCAGGCAGATCCTTTACCGCTGAGCCATCGGGAAAGCCTATGCGTGTGTGTGTGCCTATGTGTGTGTATTAACCTCTTATTAGAGATGTGGTCTGCAAATATTTCTTGGTTGGAGTTGTTGGGGTTCTTTATACATAAGCTTGTGTCATTTGCAAACAAAGACCATATTAACTCTTCTTTTATAGTTTAGATGGCTTTTATTTATTTTCCTTGCCTAATTGCTCTGCCTGGGACTTCCAGTTGTTGTTTAGTTGCTAAGTCATGTCCAGCTCTTTTGAGACTCCATGCAGTGTTGAATAAAAGTGGTGAGAATGAGCATTCTTATCTTTAACCTGATTTTAGAGGAAGCTCTTTTTTGGAGAGCTTCAAAATCACTGCAGATGGTGATTGCAACTGTGAAATTAAAAGATGCTTACTCCTTGGAAGGAAAGTTATGACCAACCTAGACAGCATATTAAAAAGCAGAGACATTACTTTGCCAACAAAGTTCCTTTTAGTCAAGGCTATGGTTTTTCCAGTGGTCATGTATGGATGTGAGAATTGGACTGTGAAGAAAGCTGAGCACCAAAGAATTGATGCTTTTGAACTATGGTGTTGGAGAAGACTCTTGAATGTCCCTTGGACTGCAAGGAGATCCAACGAGTCCATTCTGAAGGAGATCAGTCCTGGGTGTTCTTTGGAAGGACTGATGCTAAAGCTGGAACTCCAATATTTTGGCCACCTCATGCAAAAAGTTGACTCATTGGAAAAGACTCTGATGCTGGGAGGGATTGGAGGCAGGAGGAGAAGGGGACGACAAAGGATGAGCTGGCTGGATGCCATTGCCGACTTGATGGACATGAGTGTGAGTGAACTGGGGGAGTTAGTGATGGACAGGGAGGCCTGGCGTGCTGCAATTCATGGGGTGGCAAAGAGTTGGACACGACTGAGCAACTGAACTGAACTGAGAAGAAGCTCTTTAAGCTTTTCACCATTAACATTAACTACAGTGTTAACAATGAGGCTTGTTATATATGGTCTTTGTTTTATGTTGAGGTACATTTTTTCTGTATCTAATTCCTACAGAGTTCTTATCATGAAAGAATGGTGAGTTTTGCCAAATGTTTTTCTTCATCTACTGAAGTGATCATATAGATATTAATCCTTCCTTTCATTAATTTAGCATGCCACATTTATTGATTTGTGTTTGTTGAACCATCCTTGCATCCCAGGGAGAAGTTTTTTTGATCATGGTGTAGACTCTTGAGAGTCCCTTGGAAGCAGGGAGATCAAGCCAGCCAACCATANAAAGACCATATTAACTCTTCTTTTATAGTTTAGATGGCTTTTATTTATTTTCCTTGCCTAATTGCTCTGCCTGGGACTTCCAGTTGTTGTTTAGTTGCTAAGTCATGTCCAGCTCTTTTGAGACTCCATGCAGTGTTGAATAAAAGTGGTGAGAATGAGCATTCTTATCTTTAACCTGATTTTAGAGGAAGCTCTTTTTTGGAGAGCTTCAAAATCACTGCAGATGGTGATTGCAACTGTGAAATTAAAAGATGCTTACTCCTTGGAAGGAAAGTTATGACCAACCTAGACAGCATATTAAAAAGCAGAGACATTACTTTGCCAACAAAGTTCCTTTTAGTCAAGGCTATGGTTTTTCCAGTGGTCATGTATGGATGTGAGAATTGGACTGTGAAGAAAGCTGAGCACCAAAGAATTGATGCTTTTGAACTATGGTGTTGGAGAAGACTCTTGAATGTCCCTTGGACTGCAAGGAGATCCAACGAGTCCATTCTGAAGGAGATCAGTCCTGGGTGTTCTTTGGAAGGACTGATGCTAAAGCTGGAACTCCAATATTTTGGCCACCTCATGCAAAAAGTTGACTCATTGGAAAAGACTCTGATGCTGGGAGGGATTGGAGGCAGGAGGAGAAGGGGACGACAAAGGATGAGCTGGCTGGATGCCATTGCCGACTTGATGGACATGAGTGTGAGTGAACTGGGGGAGTTAGTGATGGACAGGGAGGCCTGGCGTGCTGCAATTCATGGGGTGGCAAAGAGTTGGACACGACTGAGCAACTGAACTGAACTGAGAAGAAGCTCTTTAAGCTTTTCACCATTAACATTAACTACAGTGTTAACAATGAGGCTTGTTATATATGGTCTTTGTTTTATGTTGAGGTACATTTTTTCTGTATCTAATTCCTACAGAGTTCTTATCATGAAAGAATGGTGAGTTTTGCCAAATGTTTTTCTTCATCTACTGAAGTGATCATATAGATATTAATCCTTCCTTTCATTAATTTAGCATGCCACATTTATTGATTTGTGTTTGTTGAACCATCCTTGCATCCCAGGGAGAAGTTTTTTTGATCATGGTGTAGACTCTTGAGAGTCCCTTGGAAGCAGGGAGATCAAGCCAGCCAACCATATGACTCAGTCAGATGTGACTGAGCGACTGAACAGAATGACCAGAATGACCCTCTTAATGTAGTGTTGAATTCACTTTGCTAATTTTGTTGAGGATTTTTGTGCTTATTTTGTTGAGGATTTTTGTGCCTTTGTTCATCAGGTGTATTGGCCTCTGTAATATTCTTTTCCTGTGGTGTTCTTGTACAGCTTTGATGTCAGGGTAAGGGTAATGCTCGGTAAAGTGAATTTGAAAGTGTTCCCTCTTCTTTAATTTTTTGAAAGAGTTTGAGAATGGTTGATATTAATTTTTTTAATGTTTGGTGAAATTCACCAGTGAAGCCATCTGATCATGGACTTTCATATGTTGGGAAGTGTTATATTGCTGATTCTGCCTCTGCTAGTAATTGGTCTGTTCACATTCTCAGTGTCTTCATGATTCACTCTTATTAGGTTGCATGTTTCTAGAAACTTGTTCATTTTTCTTCGGTCATCTAATTTGTTAGCATAAATCGTTCATAGTACTTCTTCTGACCCTAAGTATTTCTTTGTTATTGGTTTTAATGTCTCCTTTTGCATTTCCAGTTTTATTTATTTGAATCTTCTCTTTTCTTAGTTTGTCTAGTTAAAAGTTTGCCAGTTTTGTTCATCTCTTCAAAGCTAATTATTAATCTCATTGATTTTTTTTCCTACTGCCTTTCTAGTCTCCATTTCTTGATTTCTTAGGCTTGTAGTCTTCCACATAACCTTTAACATAATTTGGTAGTTAACTTTGTGAATTAAAGACATAAAAATTCTGAATAAAATTATGTTCCATTAATATATTGGTTTGGAAAGGACTGATAGTTTTTATTGCATTTTCTCCTTCATACATATGATATTTCTACTTGTTCAGGTCCTATTTTTATGTCTTCAATAAAACTTATGGTTTGCTTGTTTTTTTCCAATGTAGATCCAAAATCATTAATGTCAAATGTATTCTTGTCTTATAATTATTTTAGTCTCCACTGTGAAATGACTTTCCACTTCTTATTGCTATTGATTTTTGTTTATTTAGATCAGTTGTAGTCAAATTAACAATTCCTGTATAAATGTAAGTAGTTTTTATAACAAGCTCTCATTTTATAAGTTTACTGTCACATCATTTGCAGATAGATATAATTTTGTCTCTTCTTTCTCAGCATTTTTCCTAAGTGTTTCACTTCTTATCTAAGTTTAAGCACTGGCTTAAGCATTGGCTTAAACCACCAAAACAATAATAAATAGAAATGGAAATGGTGGGCCTGTCTATCTTCTTCAGGATTTTAGAAGAAATGTCTTCAGTATTTTATCCTTTAATATGAGGTTTACTGAGGTTTATTTTTCAAAACAGCCTTATTTTGTTTAAGAAGTGCCCATCAATTCCTGTTTTAGTTAAAGCTTTGTTAGCTTATACTGGGTTTTATCAAATATATCTTGGCTTACATGGCAGTGAGGATTTCCTCTGTGACAACTGCTAAGAGATCTTAGCTCAAATTTGATGAAGCACAAAGTGAATGTATTGGCTTGTTTTTGTTGTTCCCTTTTAACAATCCCCTGGAGAAGGAAATGGCTACCTACTCCAGTATTCTTGCCTGGTCAGTTCCATGGACAGAGGAGCCCTGCTGAGCTACAGTCCCTGGAATCAGGAAGAGTCAGACATGACTGAATAACTAACACTCCTATCACTACGTTTTTTTTTTTTTTAATATTGAAATATAGTTACTTTACAGTGTTGTGTTAGTTTCAGTGATAAACAAAGAGAATCAGTTACACATATACTACATATATCCACTCTTTCTTAGTCTCTTTCCCCATATAGGCCATTGCAGAGTATCGAGTAGAGTTCCCTGTGCTCTATAGTGGGTTGTTATTAGTTATCTATGTTATCTGTAGTTTATAACTAAAAATGCTCAGGATGAAGTTGACTTGAGGCCAGCTTCATATCAGGGCTCAAACTGTCACTGGGATCTGGTTAACTCTTACAGACTCTCTCCCTGTGACTACTTGATAGGCTGCAGCTCCTCTGAAACTCACAGGTTTAGCTTCAGATCAGTGATGGGAAAGTGAAGGGTGTTCCTAGGACTCCAGAAAGTATCTTATTTCCCCTCACTTGCTTTCAAAGCACCATAGCCTTACCCTTGAATCACAGCGTCATTATAACCAGGGGAATGTGACGGGATGATGTAGAACACAAGTTCCACCATGGAGCTGAGTAGAATCCCATCCAGTACTCGTTTGCTGAGAGGAGACAAGCAGGTGCATCCCCAGAGGAAAGCTTTGGTTTCAGTTACCAGAACAAGAGAAAGCAAATACTGGGCGGCACAATACCAGATGTCTCTTCAGCATCTATTGATTCAAACATACGGCTCTTCCCATTAATTTCTGGTTGTAATACATTGTCTTGATACATTTGTTGATGATAAACCATCCTTGGAATCATCCTTGCTTAGTCATGGCTTACCCTTTTGATGCACTGATTAATTCCATTTGCTTAAAATTCTCCATCTGTATTTCTAAGTAAACTCGATGCCTGACTTTATTTTTTGCAGTATACATACCTTGGATTGGCATTAAGATGATGTTTAATATACAATACAAATGAGAACATTTTGTTTATTTTTATATTGACTGAAATAATTTATATATCATTAGGATTATCCTTTTTAAGAAAGCTGGATTTTAAGAATTGGATGGGAAAAAAGATTTAGGCCTGATACAGTTTTTGTAAGAGATGTTAAGTGACTTCCTTAAACTCTTCCATGGTTTTCTGCTCTTTGGTTGAATTTAATTCTTTTTTTCCTGGAGATAGCATCACTCTCTAGATTAAAAAGATTTTATTACTTGAGAGTTATACATAATAAAATCTTTAAAATTATAAATGCATTTAATCTCTTTCTTATTTATGGTTATTTTGCCTTTCTCCTTTCTAGTGTTTTATATTATACTTTCTTTATCTTTGCTTTCTTCACCAAATATGCATATGTTTTTTGAAGGCCCAGCTTTGAGGTCTTATTTGTATATATAGGTTTTCCTTTGTTCTGAGTTTTTCAGTCGTCATGTTCTCCTAATTCCATTTAATTTATTTTGTTACTTTTTTTCAGTTTGTAAAGTTGAAGTTCTTGGATCACTGTACTCTGAATATAGCTTTATCTCCTGCCACAGGTTTGGCATAAAATAGCTTCTTTTATTTTAAATTCATTACTTTGTCAGTAGCTTAAAATTTCCATTGGATCTCCTGTTTGATCTAATATTTGAGTATTTAGAATAAAATTTCTTGATTAGATTATGACTAGAAATAGTACCTGTAGACAATTACTCCTGATAAAATTTATTATGACTTTCTTTTCAGCCAATTATCATGATATTCTTTCTTTACGTTATATATGAATATATATATTTATGACTTAAGGAAAGAGTGTAAATTCATAGGACTTCAAGTTCTTTAAGTGCACAAGTGTTCTGCATGAGACATTATATATTTGTGTGTGTGCATATGTATGCATATATAATTTTATTAATTAATCCCATATGTACTGCATATTTTTATACCTTTACAAGTTCTGAAAAAAATATTAAAATGTTATACTCCAGTTGTGTTTATCACATTATCTTTGAGCTTTCAGGGATTTTATGTTTGGCTTTCATGTTGTTTGTCACTCAGTCGTGTCCAGTGCTTTGCGACCCCATGGACTGTAGGCCCCCAGGATCCTCTGCCATGGGATTCTCCCAACAGGAATACTGGAGTGGGTTGCCATTTCCTTCTCCAGGGGATCTTCCCAACCTAGCGATCAAACTTGAGTCTTTTTACATCACCCACATTCCAGGCAAATTCTTTACCATCTGAGCCACCAGGGAAGCCTGTTAAATCTCCATGGGTCCTTTCTGGGGCTTCTCTGGTAGCTCACTCAGTTGGTAAAGAATCCACTTGCAATACAGGAAACCCCAGTTCAATTCCTGAGTTGGGAAGATCCACTGGAGAAGGGATAGGCTGTGCAGTCCAGTATTCTTGGGCTTCCTGGTGGCTCAGCTGGTAGAGAATCTGCCTGCAATGCGGAAGACGTGGGTTTGATCCCTGGGTTGGGAAATCCCCTGGAGGAGGGCATGGCTACCCACTCCAGTATTCTGGCCTAGAGAATTCCACGGACTATTCCATGGGGTTGCAAAGAGTCAGACATGACTAAGTGACTTTCACTCACTTCACGTTGTTTCTATGACCCTTATACCTTATGTTTTTCATGGTATAAAATTCAAATGTTTTTCCCTTACATTTAAAGTTTTGTGCACTTAAAAAGTTCTTGAGTGAATAAAATGTTAGGTCTAGAAAGTCTCACATGTGATGTAGACTAGCCTCCTGGTTATACTAGTGGAGAAACTGAGACCAAGAAATGAGAGGGCCCTTCTCTGAAGTCACAAGTAAATGTTTTGAATCTGGGCTCTTTCTTACAGACCAAATCCTCCAAGTGCTGTGTGAGCAAAATGTTTCTGTATGAATAGATGGTCTGGTGTAGGTGAAAACTGGAAATAATGGCAATGTAGATATTGGTCTACGACAAGTAAATGAATGAATATTGGAGAGTGTGAGGGTGTGAGATCTCCATTCAGTTGCAGGGTCCCGGTTCTTTCTGTTTGGTATCTGTCATCCTGTGGGGCGTCAGGTCATCACAGGATCTGGCTGGCAGACAAGGGAGAAGAGAGAGGAATGGATTCTATTGGGTTGGCCAAAGAAGTTTGTTTGGGCTTTAAAAAAAAAAAAAAAAAGGAAAAACTCTTTGACCAACCCAATACATGAGGTTTTATGAGCTGGCCCTAATAGTGGGATACATTCCTTCCTCCAGCTCAGGCACAGTTACAGCTCAGTGCATAACTTTCTCTTGCGGTGTGGCCAGGAGAAGGATGGAGCTTGGAAAACATCTAGCCAACATCACTGCATCCTGTCTCTGGGTAGAGAACAACACTCAATTTGGATATGGGGGAAGAAGCTCAACAGAGCCCAGGGCTCCTGTTGATCTGGGGATGAGGTTCCAAACTGAGTTTGAACAATTGAGGCTTTGTTGGAAACCAGAGTACCCAGAAGGATAAAAAGGTGGAGTCCCATATAATGGACACAAAAGAGCTCAGTATTTCCCCAGGTATCACTACAAAGACATCAGGAAACTTCCTGTACCATCAGCTGTGAGACTAGGTTGCCTATCCCGATTAGGTTGCTTTGGATGTGGCCAGACAAGAAGGTAAAAGACTTTAGTACTGTGAGCAAATGAGCGGGGAGCTGGTGTGAGGAGGAGAGTGGTGGTGAGAGGGCTATGAAACATAGGTCCCTTTTTTGTAAGACATTTTTGATGGATCCAGTCGCTGAATAGGATCATCATATGTCAAGACATCCCTTAAAATGTTTGCATGTTAAAGGGAGCAATTGATGATTGAAGGCCTTCAGGGCAGAAAGGAACAAGTGCTTTAAACCTACAGGTCCCAGAAAGGCCATCAACAGACCATGTCACCTGTCACTCACACGTTGTTAGTAAAAGTAGTCACCTAGGAAATGCTTGAGAAAGGTCGTTGTCTGTGATACAGTCATTAATACAAGTCCAGCATAGACTTAAGAATAAACACTTGTGCTAACAAAGTGAATCATTGTGATGTCACTTGTAACTGTGAAAAAAGGAAACTACTGCAAAACCAAGAAACAGAAACTTTTTAGGTAACTGATAGTACTTGGTGTGATGGAATATTTCAGTCATCAAAAAGGTATTTATGAAGAGGTTCAAGAACTGAGGCTGCAGGTTTATGTAATAAAACGAGTAAAAAGGAACAATAAACATTCTGTGTCTAGAGTGACTGAAACTATGTAAGAATGAATAAGAGAAGTGGAAAAAGTAGAAGTGTAAAGACATTGAGAGCGGCTGCTTGGATAATAGGAGCAATGCTTTTTGTTTTCTTTCTTCTTTTGTGTATTTTCCAAATACTCTCAGTATTGCATTTAGGATAATGGAGCTCACACCTTTTTTAAAAATTATGTCTTTGTTGGAGCTGCACATTTTGGCCATTCATGTAATCAAAAGGGATTGCATTTCTTGCAAAACGCACATATTTGTGCATGAACTCACATAAGCATGTGTGCATGTGCAAACACACACACTCACACACCACAGTCCTCCTGAGACAGTCTAGACCCCAGGCAGCATGAGTAGCAGATGTTCTTGCAAGTTCCTCAAGATTAAACGGCTTATAATCCACATTGTGCATTGTTATCTGTTTTACTTCGTTGGAAACCAGATTGTTGAGTGCCCTTCTCTCTTTCTCTTTTCCTTTCTCTCTCTTTGCCCTACTGTCTCTGCATATTAATGGATAGAGGCCATTGGGTCAGACTTCGTTCCACTCAGAACTGACTGCCGACTTTTCCCTTTTCACCTGCTCTATCCTTCATGAGAAAATAACCCATCTTTCTGAGAATGAGCATGTAGATTTCTTTGCATTTTTCACAGATATGTTAGTTGTGTGCTTGCCTCCAGCCTCTTGGGTCCAATTATCTGAAAATAGGCTCTCATCTGTTTTAGCCCAGGCTTGGTTAGTTGCAAATAATAGAAACCTAGTCCACCTGGCTTAATCAAGAGTGGAAGATTTGCTGGAAAGGTACAAGGATAACTCACAAATCTCAAGTCAGTGAAGCTTCAGGGAACTAAAACGCACAACAGAAGCGGAGGCAGCAGCTGGCTCTGTCTCTCTCTCTCCTTCTTGTGTTCTCCCTTCACAGCTCCGCTGCTTTCTCTGCAAACCTGCTTCATTCTCTCCACTGATCACTTTCCTCTGTGCTTTCCCCGCCTCCTCCTTTGCATGGCAGAATGTGCCATTCTAGCCCTTTTAAACTGTTTCTAGCTTGGTTCGACTCATAGGGACCCAGTTCCAAATTCTCAGGACAGAAAGTCTGATGGATAGACCAGGTGTCCACCAGCTGTGTCCCAAGGGCAGATAGAACACTCCAGACAGCTGAGGACCCCTGCTGCCCATGCCCAGCCAGGTAGGATCAGTAGTTATGAAATATTTCAATATGATCCTAAAAAGTACCACTGAGACAGTCCATCCCAGTGGCTTTGAGCTTGTTTCAATGATCTGCCTCTACCTCTGCCTGCTTGATCAAGCTTGCTGTGACAACGCTGGTGCCTGGGATGTGAACATACTTTCGTTAAGCAAGGGCTGGACACATCCATTAGAGCATGTGATCCTCTCGGTGACACTACTAACCGCATCTTATCGGATAGGCTTGGCTTGGAGAGAGTGATGCTGCATCCAAGTTCACATGTGTGCACCATCTGCAGGGATGATGTTTGGATGTAGTTCTTAGCTCAGGCTTCTTCCAACACCCATGGCTGCCTTCGTGTGTTATTGTGTGTGTGTTCTTATCTGTAAAATAGCAGTTAAGAAATGCTCCTCATATTTTCCTTGCTGTTTAGTCACTAAGTTGTGTCCAACTCTTTTGCAACCCCATGAACTATAGCCTACCAGGCTCCTCTGTCCATAGGATTTCCCAAGCAAGAATGCTGGGCTGGATTACTGTTTTCCTCTCCAGGGGATCTTCCTGACCCAGGAATCCAACCCACATCTCTTACATTGGCAGGCTTATTTTTTTTTTTTTTTTTTTTACCACTGAACCACCAGGGGAGCTCTGTATTTTCTCTACTGGCTTGTTATTACAGTAAGTTGGATTGTGTAGAAGTAGAAGTATACTGAAAACTACGGAATATGATATAAATAGTATTACTATCACTCTATCTACTTACCTAGCTGCCTACTGCCCCCCCCACCCCCACCCCCAGCCAAGGTTTACATTTAAATGGTGACTTTATCTGGCAAAGCCTTCCTTGCATGTTGTCTTTTTAGGGGATATTCAGAAGGGATGAGGGATGGAGTGGGGGGGAAAGAGACTCAATCAGTAAGCTTCTGAGATATTAGGCTAGCAGTGCATTAAGATGTCAACCCTGATAGAAGTTATATGTTTTGTTTTGTCTTTTCCTAAGGAAAAGTTGGGTGCTTTTTGTAAAACCATCTTAGCATTTTTAGTTATTCCAAGTTGAAATCTGATTCATCAAAATTGCCTCTCCCCTGTATTTCTGTCTGGGTGTAAAAAGTAGACTCACTATCCACAAGCCAGAATGCTGGGAGCACCATGGACTGGCAGCCCTCTTCCTCTACCCCTACATCCAGCTGGCCAGCAGGTACCTGCTCACTCGGTGTAGGTTCATCATCCAAACTCCAGATGACCTCTCGCCCCCACTGTACAGTAGCCCTTCACTCTTTGGCTGCCTTACTTGAAGTCATCCTCCACTTAACTAACAGCTTCCTAAGATGTGCATGGAATTGTCTCCCGTGGTTCCCATTCTGCAAGCTCTGAGTGTGCCTTGCAGGGCCCGCCCTTTCTGGCCTCAAGCGTCATGCCCTGAATGTACCCTGAGCCGCCAGCTCTGGCCTATGCGAAGACGCTCCTTCATCGTCTCTCTACTGTACAGTCTTCCTTATCCAGCAGGTCGTGACTTCTAGAGAACATCTTTCCTGACCCTCTCAGAGAGGCTAGTTGTGTCCTCATCTAGACTCCTCTGGGCTCCCCTAGTTTTACAAATGCCTTTGCATTGCCTCTTCTTAGAACACACAGCAGTGATTTAAATGACATCATGTCATCTCTGGACTTGAGCTCCTTGAAGGCAGAAATGACAATAGCTGTACTTGTAGTCCTAAGACCTAGCACAGGGCCTCAAGGAGATGAGTTCTCAGTAAAAATGTATTAATCAGCTGTGCCCATCTAAAATCAAGCTTCCCTAGAGGGGAAAAAAAAAAGCCATCTTAAAGCCCCATTTAATTCTAACGATGGCTCTGAATCAGACACCAGCCGAGTTTTGCCTTCAAAGTCAGTGGACACTTTTACTCCACATTGCTGTCTCTTTAACACAGAGAAAAATGTAATCCAGCCTCGGAAACATGCATGGCTCTGACTTGGGTTAAAGACAATTGATGTATCTTAGGACCGCGTCAGATGTTGATGCGGTCAGTACTGATGGGTGTATTCCAAAGTGGACTGAGGCTATTTCCTGTCTTCCTGGAATGACCATCTGGATTCAAATGTTAATGTTCAATCCAATTTGTTGCTAAGGCAACCAAGTTACAGGGCATCTTCAATTTACAAAAGGTGACATTGCCAAAGTCATTTTATAAGGCAGATATTTGAAAAATACACCACATTTTCCAATGGAAAAGTGATGTAAATGGTAGCTGGAGCCTGCCGAATTATATTTAACCCATATTGTTGCATTACTTTGCAAGATGAGTCAGTAGAAACATTCCATGTCTCCCAGGCAGGTCACAGGAGCAGTCTTAAAGCAATCGGGCTGCATATCCAGGACGTAGGAAAAAGAAACCCCTCTTCAATGTTCCCCACCTAGCCTGAGCCTTCAGGACATCCGTGTTTAGTCCAGACATTCTAAAACCTGGTTCAGCATTTGGATTGCCTGGAAAGAATTTCATTAAAAGAGGCATTGGTTCAACTTCAGAGCAATCCCATTAAAATAAAAGTCCATAGTGGGCTCCAGGAATATATATATATTTTTAAAGCTTCCCCTGCCCCACCCCATATTATTCTGATGGTATGCGTGAACTGCTCATCAGACTTCTTAGATAGCACTTCAGTTTTTCTCCTCTGATTTGGCACTGGGAGTGACATCTCATATCACAGCCCGAGGTCAGAGCTGTAGTTGTGTGGGTGACGACCTCTACGGGTACCAGAGTTCCTCTTGCCAAAGGATGATATTGGGTATTTTGGGAAGGCGTTGACACTGAACTAATCATGATGTCTCGATCAGTACTGCTGATGCTCACAAGGGCAGGCTCTTCCATCCCTGCTAACGAAGGATGACTGATAACCTGAACACTGAGCCCAGCGATGCTACAAGTACCCATAGTGTTATCAAGATCCTGGGAATCCACTTTTAAAATAATTAAAGCAGCTCTTTTGCTCCCCTTCCCCTTATATCCTAGGAATTAGGCTGGAGTCTCTGGGGCAGCCTGAATATAAAGCACCGTATCATACTCACAATAACTCCTCCCCAGACACTAACCCATGATCATTGGGTATTACATCATTTCTGTAACTATCTTTGCTCTTGTAATAAGCCACGGTGATGAGCCCACTGTGCCTTTTGTGCATAACAAAGTCCTAGGGGACCCACCTTACCATTTCCTAGAAAATCCCAGACAACTAAATCCAAAAATGAACCTAAATTGGGTTTAAGAGAGGCTTCTGAAGACACCTATTAAGTTGGGGGAAAATTAAATCATTTGTTATAGCTAATCTGTTAGATTTCTTAAGAGTGCTATAATAATGGTTTTCAGTGAATCATAGCTCCCTGTGCCCATGCCCCTTTTAATTTAATTTTTTTTTTTCTGGGCCACACCACATGGCATGTGGAATATTAGTTCCCCAGCTAGGGATTGAACCTGTGCCCCCTGCATTGGGAACATGGAGTCTTAACTACTGGCTCCCAGGGAAGTCCTTCCCATGCCATTTCCTAAAGTGATGTTGCCGATCTTCCCAGCAAGAGGCGGGGTCTAGTTTCTCCACTCCCTTAAACTGGTGGTTGCTTTGACTGATAGGATGTGGGAGAAGTAATTACATGCCAGTTTGGAATCTGGGTCTTCCAAGGTCTTGACATGAAATGTTCATTCTGGCCTCCTTGGGCCCTGAGGCCGCCATTCTGTGAAGGAGCCCAGACTAGTCTTCTGGAGATTGAGAAACCAAATGAGGAGAACCAGGGTGCCCTCACCGATAGTCAACACTAACTGCCAGACATGTGGGTGAGGCTGTCTTGGAAGCTCCAGCCCAGCCAAGCCTTCAGATGACTAACAGCGGCCACCTGAGTGATCCTGAGCAAGTCCGGCACCACAGATCTAGATTGCTAACGCAGAGCATTATGGCAAATAACGAATTGGTGTCTTAAGCCACCTATATGTTAGGGTACCAGTAGAGCTCTGGTTTGGTACTATGTTTTTATGTAAAAAACACATAAATGTTGACTTGAACATTGTCACACATAATCTCTATGTGCAGAGGTAATTTTTAAAACTTACATCATTCCAGAAGTCTAATATTCAAATAGAGACATATACAAAGTGTTTTTGTTCTTGTTGATGCAAAATTGGAATTCCACTGTACATCCTGTTTTGTAACCTGCATTTTCCATGTAATAACACACTCATCATTTTCATATCTCATAAATACTCTTTTACATCCTTTTAATGACTTCATAATACTCCATCATTAAGATGTCCATAATTTATATAACCAGCTTCTGTTACTGGATATTTTTTCACTGTTATAATCAATGTTGTGATGAAAACCCTTGCACATAAATCTTTCTACACATAAATGATCAGTCTGTTAGCATATTATGGGCATTATTGCTTAATTCTTTTTGCCAGTATAATATGAAAAGAAGAATTTCTCAGTGTTTTAATATCCTTTCATTTTGCTAACAAGAAGTTAATTAGGTTTATACATGTCTGATGGCTATTTCTATTTACCTGTTATTAAGGAACGGTGCTTTCATTTATGCAAAAAGATTTTTTTTTTTTTTTACAATTTGTAGTGGGACGTGGAACACACACACATATACAGCTTGAAGCAGTGAACCACAGAACATAGAACCTTCAAACCAGATAAAACTGCATCACTTCCTGTAGTTGATACTTTGCTATTTTCTAGCTATCTAACACAGAGTAAATTAATTACATTTTCCAAGCCTCCAAGCCTCCAAGGCTTTATATATAAGCCTTTCCTTATATATAAAATGGAGATAATAGTATCTATTTTCTTTTTTTTTTTTCTGAAATAACACTTTATTCTAACTCACATACAGGGACATTTTGGTATGCTATTTATAGTTTTCGTGAAAGTGAAGTCGCTCAGTTGTGTCCGACTCTTTGCAACCCCATGGACTGTAGCCTACCAGGCTTCTCCATCCATGGGATTTTCCAGGCAAGAATACTGGAGTGGGGTGCCATTTCCTTCTCTAATAGTATCTATTTTCTAGGAGTCTTGTGATTTTCATGAGGGATAAAATTGCTCAACAAAGTAACTATTGACAGTGTTCAATAAATATCACCTTTTAATATACACTGTTTTACAAAATCAGGGCCATCCATATTTAATTTTTCTTTTTTGTGTTTAAATGAATAATTATTTTCATTCANCTAATAGTATCTATTTTCTAGGAGTCTTGTGATTTTCATGAGGGATAAAATTGCTCAACAAAGTAACTATTGACAGTGTTCAATAAATATCACCTTTTAATATACACTGTTTTACAAAATCAGGGCCATCCATATTTAATTTTTCTTTTTTGTGTTTAAATGAATAATTATTTTCATTCATTCAATAAATACTTAAATATACATTGTGGGTCCAGGATTGTCCTAGGCACAACAATAGCAGTTGAAAAATAGACAGAATTTTTATTCTGGTGGAGCTTACATTCTAGGGGGGAGAGACACATAATCAGTAAGTAATTAAATGGGTAGCATCTGAATGGTGATGAAACTACGGAAGAAGTAAAGTAGGTAAAGAGGATATGGCGTACGGGTGTCTGTGTGGGAAGAACTTATTTTAAGTGTGATGGTGAGGGAAGCTCTGGCTTCAGTGGTGGCATCTGAGCAGAGATGTGATGGAAGACAAATGTCTCTCTGGAGGATAGACTGTTCCAGCATAGGGTCTTATGAGGGGACGTGGCTGCTGCATTCTAGGAATTATAAGATCTGTGGTTGGAATAAGTGTTTGAGGAAAAGAATGGAAGACAAGTTTTGACTTTTGTTTTCAAAGGACCACTTTGCTTTGCTGAGAATAGTGTGAAGGAGAGTTAGAGTAAATGTACAAATACTGATTGGGAGGCAATTGCAATGATACAAGTAGAAGATGGTGTCTTAGACAAAGGTAGAATGGAGTGATGAGAACTGGTAGAACTCCAGGTTTATTTTGAAGGTAAAGTCAGTCGAATTTGGAAACAGATTTAGGATGTGAGACATTACAGAAAGGGGGGGGGATCAAAGATGACTCCCAAGTATTTTGGACTGGCTAAAGGGAAGGATGAAGTTGCCGTTAACTGAGGTGGGAAAGATAGCAGAATGAACATGTTTTGGGGAAAAGATGAGGTTTAGATTTTCGGGTATGTGAAGTTTCAGAGTAATGTTAGATATTTTGGGCAAGACCCCAGGTAGGCAGTTGGGTATACCAGTCTGGAGTCAGGGAAGAAGTGCAGAGTGGAGATGTTGACTGGGGGGCCAGTCTGTAGATGTAATTCACACCTCTGAAACAAGAGGAGCTGCAAAATCCAACTGTCCTGAAGCTCAGTCCCAGAAGCTCTCTATTCTGTCTGCTGGAAGTTGGAGGCAGAATAATTAAATGAGACTGAGAAAGATCAGCCAATGACGTAAGAGGTCCAGCAGAGGTCAGGGTCCAGGAAGTCAAGTGAACAAAGTAATTCAAGGGGAGATGGATGCTCTGGATGAAAAGCTGTTTACAGTTCATGTAAGAGAAGGACTGAAAATTGACCATTGGATTCAATCATGTAGAGATCAGAGATCACTGGTGACATAACAGAAGCAGTTTCTGTAGAAGGGAGGGTAATGAAACCTTATTGCGAGGGCTTGTTGGCAGAACAGGAGAGGAACGGGATGAAATGAGTGAAGAGGGGACAGAGACTTGACCAGCAGCCAGAGGCGATCTTCAAAAGGGGAGAGTCCTGTATATTTTTAAAGACAGGAGCAATACTTGAGCTGACGAAAATGATCCAGTGAAAATGGAAAACTCAATCCTTAGACTAAGTGAACTTTACTGTTGAGATATCGTTTGGCAGGTGAGAGGGGTCTCACGCACCTGTGGTGCTGGCCTTAGATAGGGGCGAGGCCATTCTTCCAAACGGGAGGGGAGGCAGAGTATGGGCTGGTAAGTTGACCTATGCCATGGTTAGAGTGGTGGCACTTCCATTCCTGAGTGAAGTAGGGAGCAGGATTATTAGCTCAGAGGCAGGAGAGAGTGGAGCTGTTGGTGATTTGATGAGACTCTGTAAAGCAAAAGATGGTTTGAGAATCTAGGAAAGTGACTGGAATAGGAAATATCAAAGGATCTCCAGGAAATGACAAGGGATTACTTGAAGTTAGTGGACAGGGGTTATAATGAGACTAGTTAGCACAATTCAGTGTTTTTCTCATTTCTGTTCAGCAGACTCAGAGTCGATGAGTAAAATGGAAGAAAAAAAGGAAAAGAACATTTTAACATTTCTGCTGTCACTATTTATATCATCCTAACTCTAATGATTTTAGAGGATTCTGTAAAATGAACTCAACCTAATTGACCCAATCTCTGCAACTTGGACGTTTAGTTTCTCTGTTGCTCATTACCACAAGTAACGGTTCAGTGAATTCCCTTTTATATCAGCTTTTGCTTGTATTTTCCATTCTTTCTCTGGAAAATGGTATTGCTAAACAAACAGGCGAATAAGCAGGATACTGTCAGTGGCAAGTAACAGAAACTTAAACAGTTTCTGTTAAGTCACTTAAACAGTATGGAAATGTGTTACATCCTATAACAAGGCATCCTGTGATAACTTAAGCTTTGGGCTTGCCTCATTCATCACTTTAAAGCCATCACCACAGACTCAGAATTTTCTGCTCGGTCAACTCCACTGTGCCAGCTTTGTCCCCAAGGTAGACCATCCTCATGGTCCGAAAATAGCCACCATGATCTCACACATCACATGTGGATATGACAATATCTGTGAGCAAATATTCTTTTAATAAATGAGCAAATGTTCCTAGAGGCTCATAGGAAACCTCTCCTCACATCTCATTGGTCAGAACTTGGTCCCATGCCCATCTATAAGCTAGCCACTAGCGAAGGAAATAGTTTTCAAGATTAACAGATTATTCAGTATTTATCCCTGAAATGGGCATAGGGTCCCCTTTGCTGAGTTCATGGCCTTACAGAGAAAGGCAGATACCCAGCCAGCCAGTGTTTGCCGGAATGGAAGGAAGGTAGAGAGGAAAAATAGCACCTCATAGATAAGTGTGTTGTCTGTTTAGAAGATAACTATCTTTATGGTTTTTGAAGGCATATTGTCAAATTTTGTATCGGTCTTGTACTCATTTTTTGTACTCATTTCAACTTTGAGTAGTTGAATTTTTTTTTTTTAATTACCCAGCAGGCCTGTCCTGCTGGGCACTCTGCAGTTTGCAGGAGTCTTCCCTGACTCTTCCAGTGGGATTCTGTTTATCTTCCCACCTTTACTTACCTGGCACTTGGGAATGCAGTCAGTACTGATGTAATGTGACTTCATATTCCTAACTATCACTGCGCTATGCCAAATTGCCCAGTGAAAGCCACGTGGATGAATGGAAAATTGGGATGAGGGATATAGCACTCAAAAACTTTTATCAATCACAAAAAAAGAAACAAAAAACAAAGGAACCTAGTAAAAACAGGAGCATAGTTTTACACGTGTGAAATGGTTATGAAATACACAACTGCTGCTATATATGTGATGCTTTGCCTTGGAAAAGCTGTAGCTTTTGAGTCAGTGGCAAGGTAGGGGAAGAGAAATGCATCTGAAATGAGAGGGAAAGCTGGAACAGCAGATGCGGCTGATGGCCTGCTGTGAACTAAGGACACAAGCTGCTGTTTGAGGGCTGGGTGTGCATTTTGTGTGTTCCGACCTGATGGGGTTCATTCAGATGCAGGTTTCTGCATCTCCTAGTGCTTCCTTACGCGTAACGACACAGAATCAAACACTCATGTGATGTTCAAATTTCTCCCCTAATACACAAGTCTGTGTTTTTTTTTATTGTAAATGTGATAGCAGAGCTGACTATACTGACTTTTCCGCCTGTGTCCCTTTCGATCCAGTTCCATCTACATCCCACCTCGTGAAAGTTCATCAGAGTTCTTCCCTACATGTGGATGGTGCCCTCTCCAAGTTTCCAGGCCCTGAACAGGCTTTTTGTTGTCCTGTTGTGAAGCCCTGACTCTCTGGGGATATGAGGAGAGCTAAGCAACTGTGATTATGTTGCTGTTTTGCTAGAAACCAAACCTACTTCTGACTCTGTAGCATCTCTCTCCTTCCTATGCCAAGCCAGTAGGTCACCGCAAAATGACAGTTAATTTTTTTCCAGGTAAGTATGTGGGCTAAGATTATTTTTATCCAAGTGGATTTTTTTTTAAAAAAAAGCTTCCAAAGAAAGATTAGTTGAATGTCCTCTGCCAGAAAAAAAATGTCGACCTCTATTTTCTTATTAAAAAAATATTATTTTATTTCCCCCCTTTTTCTTGATATATGCTAACAGCCCTCTTAGCTTTTAGGTCTTCAGTGGACTCACAGCTAGAACAGAGGGCGGGAACTGAGGCATTTCATGCAAGGACTGAGAAGAGGTAGGGGAAGAAACGCTTGCATTAGAACCAAGTGAGTGTAAGGAAGGTTGTCTCAGTCGGAATCAGCTGAAATGGAAGCCAGATAGGAGGAAAACTGTAGAGCCTGTTGGGATAAATGAGCTACGAGGGTAGAGAGGTGGCATCGGGTGTTAAGAGTGGGATAGAGCCAGTGGGATGCAAGAGGGGATGGGCAGGTGGAGGAGGGCAGAATGTGGTGATAAGTGCAGGGTGTCCACTCTGGCCACCACCCGTTAGGACAGGAAGAGCATAGCCCATGGAGCTCTGGGCAGTTCGCTGTTGACACATGTAGGACGTCAACCTTAGA
The DNA here is from genome assembly GCA_006410615.1 of Neotragus moschatus. NCBI lineage: Eukaryota > Metazoa > Chordata > Mammalia > Artiodactyla > Bovidae > Neotragus > Neotragus moschatus. The sequence goes on along the minus strand of SJYA01002112.1, from coordinate 7,505,635 downwards.
AGCTCTTCTGTTGAGGAGCATCTGGACTGTAGCATCAATGATTAAGATGCTTACGCTCAGCATCTAGAAGAAATCCAGTGGCATTTCATTAAGTGACAGAGCATTTCAGTTGGTTTTCTACATGTATGACTAGCTCAGTGATACCCAGAGACAAGGCATATCAAGTTTATTGTACTTCAGTGAAATCAAATGAAACATCTCAACTTGACCAGTGTGGCTCGGCAGCTCATCCACATCCATTCATTGCTTCCCTTCCCTCCTCCCATCCTGTAGGATCGTAAAAGAACCTTAGGGTGACCCACTGGCTACAGGAAGGTCCAAGAAGGGGTCTGGTCCCTCGGGGTTGTCTCTGAGATCTGGGAGGGTCCTCCATGCCCTGGAACCATTACTGGCAACATCCTTCCAGCTCACCAAGCTCAGTGACCAGCATACTGACCAGGGCTGAGGACATTGAAGCCACAGAGCTCAGCGCTCATCCTCTCGCCACCTTAACATTAGGGGAGCATGTCTGTCTGTGAGGCCCAGATAGTCCTGCTCCAGCCTTCCAGGCTTCTGCACTTGTGTTCAGGCTCAAGCTACACCCCTCTCTACTTCCTGCTATAGCACGGAAGTATTCTCTTCCCTCTCTGTGAAGTGTAATTGAGCGGTATTAAATAGAAACTTCATTCCTCCCTGCTTGAGAGAGCTCTGAACTCAATCAAAAAGACAATTTTTCTTTTAAAGAGTTCATAGTAACCGTCTTCTCTTTCCTTTGTCCAAAACCTAAATACCTCTTCATTTATACATAAGACACTGTACTATATATATTTCCATTTATTTATAACTGTGATCCTTAAAAGTGATATTATTCTTACTTTAAATGTAATAGAGCTCAGTAGTTTTCAGTTCAGTCGCTCAGTCGTGTCCGACTCTTTGCGACCCCACGAATCGCAGCACGCCAGGCCTCCCTGTCCATCACCAACTCCCAGAGTTCACTCAGACTCACGCCCATTGAGTCAGTGATGCCATCCAGCCATCTCATCCTCGGTCATCCCCTTCTCCTCCTGCCTCCAATCCCTCCCAGCAGCAGAGTCTTTTCCAATGAGTCAACTCTTTGCATGAGGTGGCCAAAGTACTGGAGTTTCAGCTTTACCGTCATTCCTTCCAAAGAAATCCCAGGGCTGATCTCCTTCAGAATGGACTGGTTGGATCTCCTTGCAGTCCAAGGGACTCTCAAGAGTCTTCTCCAACACCACAGTTCAAAAGCATCCATTCTTCAGCGCTCAGCCTTCTTCACAGTCCAACTCTCACATCCATACATGACTACTGGAAAAACCATAGCCTTGACTAGACGGACCTTAAGTCAGCAAAGTAGTATCTCTGCTTTTGAATATGCTATCTAGATTGGTCATAACTTTTCTTCCACGGAGTAAGTGTCTCTTGATTTCATGGCTGCAGTCACCATCTGCAGTGATTTTGGAGCCCAAAAATATAAAGTCTGGCACTGTTTCCCCATCTATTTCCCATGAAGTGATGGGACTGGATGCCATGATCTTCGTTTTCTGAATGTTGAACTTTAGGCCAACTTTCTCACTCTCCTCTTTCACTTTCATCAAGAGGCTCTTTAGAGCTCAGTAGTTTACTCAGGGTCAATTACAGTGCAAGAGTAATTTTAAATTAAAGAAGTTTTCATACTCAAGGATGACTTTTCTTACCCCTACATGGCAACTTCCTAGTCAGTCCTTGAGGTAATCCCTTTGGTTAACTTTTTCCCATGTTAAGCAACAAATATTTATTATCTGACACAGTTGATGAAGGCTAGAAATTTGAGAGTCCCTGGGCTGCATGGTTCTGACTCAGGGGTCATGCTGTTGCAATCTAGGTGTCAGAGGGGCTGGATCATCTGAAGGCTTTCCTGGGGCTTGGAGGATGTGTTTTCAAGATGATGCCCTCACAGGGGTTTAAGAAAGAGACCTCAGTTAAGGTCATCACATGGACCTCTTCTCACCACATGGCAGGTAGATTCCACCAGAGCAAATGATGCAAGAAAGAGAGAAATCACAGTAATCACAGTATATTTTATGACCTAGCCTTGGAGGTGGGAGGGGATCACACATGGGTGTGATTACCTGGAGGTAGAGTCCATTGGGGGCCAACTTACAAGCTGACTATCTCAAGGTGTTTATTTTGGTTCATTTTAGTACCATATGTATCTGCAGCACCAGAGTGAAAAATTATTCCTGGTTTATATTTTTAATTAACATATCAATCAATTTATATTTTCCATTAATTTTTCCAACTGAAGCGGTGGAGATGTGGATAATTTCAGAGGCACAACCCACTGATTAATTTCATTCCGTCTTTCATTATGCACTGGCTCATTCATCAACGCTTTATTGATCCCCTACTATGTGTCACCGTAGTAGCTGCCTGGATACAATGGGTAGGGAAACAGATGCTCTCCCAGCTCTCTTAGAGCTGTCAGTCAAGCAGAGGAGAAAGCCATTAGACACATAATCACTCACATGAATAGATCACTGCAAAATGGGATGAGCGCTGTGAAACAAGGGTATAAGTCGCTATACCTGTCGTGGGGGTCTGATTTAGTTTGAGAGTCATGAAAGGGCCTACAGAGGGGTTTTGACCTCAGAATGATTGACGCTTTGGCCTGGGTAATTCTTGGTGCGGGGATTCTCCTGTGCACTTAGGGTGTCAGCAGCTCTCCTGACCTCCATTGCTACATGCCCTCCACTGCTCCCCAAGTTGTGATAACCGAAAATGGCTCCAGACATTTCCAAATGGGGCTTCCCAGGTGGCTCAGTGGTAAAGAATCCTCCTGCCAATGCGGAAAATGTGGATTTGATCCCTGGGTTGGGAAGATCCCCTGGAGAAGGAAATGGCAACCCATTTCCAGTATTCTTGCCTGGAAAACCCCATGAACAGAGTAGCCTGGCAGGGCTATGGTCAATGGGGTCACAAAGAGTCAGACATGACTTAGTGACTAAACAATAGAAAAAACAATTTCCAAATGTTCCCTAGGGACAAAATTTTCTTCAGTTAAGAACCACTAGTTTATAGGAAGTTTCCAGATTAAAGATCTGGAGAGAGGGGGACCTTTCAGGAGGAAAAATGAAGATGTTAGTGAGATTTTTTTTTGTTAACAGATTTTTCCAAATAATAAAAGCAAAACACTCTATTTTCTTAATTTTAATTTTCAAGTTTAAATTTTGATCAGACTCCTGTATGATTTGCTGGTGCCCCTTTAATCAGAAATTCACACTCTGTAGCCAGCCTGCTTGTGCTGAATCAGGTATCCCCATATAATTACCCAGGAAAAAAACAGGTCTGGCCTGAAGCTCTCTTCCAAAATGTATTTTAACTTATTGAATCTCTGGGCTAGCTAAAGTTGTTTGGCCTTCAGCCTGCTGGTTTATATCACTGCCCGGAGCAGAGGATTATCACTCAGAAATACATGGCCTCACTTTTATTGGAAAGATATTTATAGGTACTGCTTACACTCTATATGAATATGGTTAATGTGGAAAGAGTATATAACCAGGCTGGGTATAAAGTCAGATTATTTTCACCAAGACTTGGCTTATTTCAGTTTTGAACAGACAAGAATTAGCTTTGTGCTTAGAATCCTGAAATCTTGAGTGAAAAAGGAACTTAAGGGAATCTTATGAGCAAAGTGTGATGTGTGAAACAGACACTTCTGGGCCCGATTTGGCTTCACCTTTATGATCCTGAACACATAACATAGCTTCAATTTTCTCATGCGTAATGAAGATAATAATTCTTACCTTGCAGGTCTGTTGTGAAAGTATAGAAGATCACAGCAACGTCTGGCATCCAAAGATGTTCAATAAATGAAATGCCCCTCGTTTCCTTTAGATTGTCCAGAAGACAGATAATCCCATTTGATTATGAAAATGCAGCCAGCATCACATACTAACAGATTTTCTTCTTCTTCAAGAATTCTTCTAATTATTCCTGGTATGACATAATGTCCTCTCAAGAGATATCCCCAAGAGACAGTCCCCCAGAAATCTGGGAACCAGCCTATGCTAAGTTCTTCCCTCACTTTCCAAATCCATAGACTCAAATTCCCGCAGTGTTGCCTCCGTGTTTTAGTTAAGCCCGTCATAATTTATTATTTGGACTCTTGTGGTGATTTTCTAGTTACACTATAGCCATGGATAAAGTCTAGTCATATCTCCGCTTGATTACCACCTTTTATTGGTCCCTTAGGCTCCAAAGTGGGTTTAGCTGAAGCTTCAGAATGGGATTCTGGCTCACCTGTCCAGTCTCGTCTCTCTTAGGCCCTGCCTTTCACCCTGTTTGCTAACTATGCCAGTCTTCTGACAGAGCCGTACGTGGTCTTTCATAGCCTCATGCCATTTGAGATCTTGTTTCCTTGGGCAGAGATTCATCCCTCTCCCATCCTTGTCTACCCCTCAGGGTGTTGCTGAATCATCACCCAGGACCAGCCAGCTGCCATAGCATCTTCTAACCTCCTGCTGGCCGCCTCTGCCCCATCACCCCTTTGGTTTGACACAGCCTTGTGCACGTTTCTCCTCTGATGTATGTCTCACCTCATTGGTTTAAGCATTTGTTTACGGATCTGTCTTCTTCACTGGAGCATGAATTACTAAAAAGCAAGACTCGTATCTATTAACCTTTGTGTTCCCTGCTGTTATCACTGACCCTGTCCGGGTCCATGTTCCGTAAGCATATGATGAATGAATCTACATTCAGCTTGGATCCCTTCCACGATGGGAACTCACAGCATTTCAAGGCAACAACCTAATCTTGTCCCTGTGGCTTATGTCAAGCTCAGATGGATACATCCTCCATCTTTATTGCCATATATATCTCTCTACCCACCTCCACCCATCGGTCTTACTTAGAAGACAGATCATCCCATTTGATTATGAAAATGCAGCCAATATCACACACTAACAAAATTTCTTCTTCTTCAAGAATTCTTCTAATTATTCCTGGTGTGACATAATGTCCACATTCCTCATCTTATCTCCCTGATCAGGATCTCTTGTGACTATTGTGTCTAGAACTAAACTCATAATGCTTGATGGATTCAGACAGCATGGAGAGCTTTTGTCCTAAACAAGATTTTGTGGCAAGCAGAGGATAAAATAAAATATGTTTGTATTTATTCCAATATTTTTCTGTAATAGTTGTAACAGTAGCTAACATTATGGAGTTCTTACCACATACCAAACACTGAAGGACCAAAGGTGTAAGATGGGTTAGCTTCTCTTTAGCCCCTGAGCTTGACTGTTTAACTATCTTGTCCTCTCAGATATACCAGGAGCTCCCTGGTGAGTCATTGCTTCAAGGTCATCAACCAGGGTGGTGCAAACAAAAGGGTTAGTTTTTGTCTAATAGTTTAGGAACATCCTTCTACCCATCTGGCAAAAATAAAACTGCATGAGCTCACGGTGTTTACAGTCACTTGAGCCACCATAGCACCCAGACAAGGCACTAAGGGAACCAGAATGTGTGCAGCCTTGAAAAGTCACTGCTGAATACATCCCTCAGGGGTCACTCAGGTTGGAGACACCCTGTTCCTTTTCTCCACTGGGGCTCCTTTGGTTTCCAGAATACATAGCTCATTTCAGATATCCTGTGCTCCATCCAAATTGCTAGTATTTTAAACCACACAACTTTAATTATACTTATAATCATTCACATGTATTGAGTGCATCTTAGACACTGTGGATTGCATTTCACTCTTCCCATGCATGATCTGGCCTAGTCCTCCCAACTACCTACAGACAGATACATTTTTCCATCAAGGAAACTGAAGTTCAGGGACCTTAATTCACTTGACCCAATACACAGAGTTTATCCTTAGCAGAGAGTTGGGATTTGGACCTGGACATAACTCCAGTGCTCAGACTCCTAAACTTCATACACACTTCTCCTAATCCTAAGTCCGTTTATTCTTATACTGAAAGGATAGGTGGGCAAATATCAAGAATACCTGAGACCATTTACACATGGTGGGTTTGAGGACAAGACAACTGGAACAGCAGTTACTTTCCTGTTGGATTTCACCTGGGTGCCGTACCCATGGCCTCGGGTTCCTCTTCTACCCACCGTGGTATCCCCTGTTCCCTTCACTCTACCACTGTTATATACTTGATTGCCATTATATGTGACATCATTTATTCCGCCTTATCCCCCATTTGTAACTTCTTCCTAAGCTCTAGAAACATCATTTGTCCTCTCACCTTTGCCCCTAGGTGTTGTTCGATTGCTCAGTCATGTCCAACTCTTTGCTGNCCTGTTCCCTTCACTCTACCACTGTTATATACTTGATTGCCATTATATGTGACATCATTTATTCCGCCTTATCCCCCATTTGTAACTTCTTCCTAAGCTCTAGAAACATCATTTGTCCTCTCACCTTTGCCCCTAGGTGTTGTTCGATTGCTCAGTCATGTCCAACTCTTTGCTGCCCCATGGACTGCAGCACACCAGGCTTCCCTGTCCTTCACCATCTCCCAGAGCTTGCTCAAACTCATGTCCTTTGAGTCAGTGATGCCATCCAACCATCTCATCCTCTGTCGTCTCCTTCTCATCCTGCCTTCAATCTTTTCCGGCATCAGGGTCTTTTCCAATGAGTCAGCTCTTTGTGTCAGGTGGCCAGTGTATTGGAGCTTCAGTATCAGTCCTTCCAGTGAATATTCAGGGTTGATTTCCTTTAGGATTGACTGGTTGGATCTCCTTTCTGTCTGCGGGACTCTCAAGAGTCTTCTCCAACACCACAGTTCAAAAGCATCAATTCTTTGTCGCTCCTGAGTCCCTCCTTTTCCTGGATAGACCCGGCATCCCCCGCCCCCATGACTCTCTCCACCTGGACCAGGCAGTCTGTCCTCCTGAAATCCACTTCTTATATCGCAGTCCCAAGGTTGCTTTACCTTTTCCAAAGGACCATAAGAAATATTGCCAAGGGACCAGAAGTAGCCCACCAATGGTGTGCTCGTGCAGAAGGCAATGTGGACCCTGCAGTCAGAAACATATTGATGCTTTAGAACACACGTCAGTCCAAAAAGAAAACCGCTTCTCCTAGTCAGAAAATATCCCTGAATCCCAGCCCCCAAGCAAAGGCCAACTCAAGCCCAGAGTCCATCAAAACTTCAATTTTATCGGAGTCTCCTCCATAAGATGCCATTTTTATATGCTATTAAAACAGCACAATGCAGCTCGCCAGTAAAATCATTTGTGATAACAGCCCATTAAAAGCTTTCCTTTAATATGGAACTTTCTAATTAATGTAAATGGGGTGCAAAGCTTGGAAAAGCCAAGTTGATTCTAATGTTCAGGAAGTAGGTAAAATGGGAAAAGGGTCTTATTTTTCATTAGGAGTCTATTAGAGAATCTAATGAAATCTTTATGGCTTGGATGTATTACCAAAAAAGTTACAATTGCTTTGTTTCCTGCCTCATTTCTCTGCCGCCTTCCTCTATAAATATTGCTATGCTACCCATTAGACTTGGGAAAATAGAATTCTGCATGGATTTTGTGTCTGACTCTTCTCAGGTTCTCTGAGTATTGGAGGTGGAAGGGAGCACAATAATGATTAGCTCCAGTCTCCAGATTTCTGAGTTGGAAACTGAAACCCAAAGAGAGGTGAAGACTTCCATAGCTACTGCCTTCCTCCTTCCCTCCTGCCTTCTCTTCCACCACTTCTTTCCTCTTGCTCTCACTTGTCTATTAGTCAGGTTAGGCTGAATTATGCTGTAATAATAAGAAAAACCCACAGCTCGAAAGTGCAAACACCTACCATCTTTCAGCCTTACTGCACACTAGAACATCTGCTCGTCACCTCTCTCCTGCACTGCCTGGTCCATGATGGGTCTGCTGGGGAGCAGAGTTCCTCAGAGACCCAAAATGATGGAGCAGAGGCATTCGGGGACCATCTTGTCAGCAGGAGAAGGGAAAGTGGGCTCTGGCTCTTAAAGCCTCTACCTGGATAGAACAGGTGACTTCCTCTCACGTTTCATTGCCCAATATCAATTGTAACTTCAAAGGGTTATCCTACAGTGAATCTGAAAGCTGCTCCCTTGAGCCAGCTCACAGAATAACCTGATATCAAGATGAATGAGAAATAGACGAACTCAGAGTTCAGTGCGAGAGCCAGAAAGCAAACCCATTCAAGACAGAGCATGGGGAAAGGCGTGGAGCCTGGGGACCAGGTAGGCTCACGCTCTGCTTTGCCAGCCTTCTCATGGGACTAGCTTGTTGAGTAACAACCTTCTTTTTTCTTATTGGAGTCCAATATCCAGGAGGAAAAGTCATGCTCAAAGGCTGTTCCCCAGGTACCTGTCCTCAGTTTACAGACCCTCCTCCTTCCTTAGAAGGAGGAGAACCATCTGAGACCACCCAGCCCAGGCAGGCCTGAGACTCAGGGAAGCGAGGAGCCCATGGAGGGAAGGCCTGGGTTCCCAGGTGTCATCAGGCTGCCCCTGACATCATCACAGTCAGCTGCTTGGTATCTTGTTGCCTCTCAGTGCAGGGAGTCAGTGATCTTAGAGGGCAGAGCTCTGTCACCTGGGGGAGAGGTTGGAGTGATTTAGAGCAGGGACCTGGAGGGGGTAGGGGTACCTGAGGCAGGAACCCAGCAGATGGCAACCTTGAAGGTGAAGTCTCTCCCTTAATCAGACTACAGTTAGCAATTCGGTCCCAAACCTTGCAGACCACATAGACTGACTCTCCAGGCCTTGGGCAGGATTGGGCAGTGGAACTCAGGGGAGCAAATGATTAAACCTTAGGAAGCAAGAGAGTCCTTGGCTTCGGTGGGTGTCTGGTGGGTTTCGTACACTAGATGTCCCTCTGCAACAGCCCTTTTAAGGCCCAGGCAGAATGTTCTGGCTAACTTCATAATCACGTTCCAATCAGCCTTATAGAACTGTGAAATTGATTATCCTGCTGATCTCACACAAGCTTTAGAGCAAGGCGGGGGCAGGGAGCACCTTAATTCTTTATTGAGTCCATACACTGATTTGAGGAGACTTTAGCTTTTCCACCCATCCCCGAGAGGAAGAGAGTTCAAATTACCTTGAAATTACAATTTAGGACCATTGAGCCTTGGCCAGTCTGTTTCATTTTCCCAATCACCCAGCCGGGCCAGGGCCAAGAAGGGAGATACCCGGCATATTAACTCCTCTCCAGATGCATAAAGAGGTGGCGAGTGAGCATGAGCTCAGGGTGCCCTACTTGGGCTCAGGCAGCTGCAGGAGCAGCAGAGTGAGAGGGTCTAGGAAGCATGGCTGTGGGGCAACCAAATCCGGGTCTGGTGGTACTAGGTCTCCCCGCAAGATGTGCAATTGGGGTGTCAGAGTCAACTGAATTGAACACAGTTGTTCTTTGGTTTCATCTTCTGTCTTGAAATAGTTGGGATTTTTTTATATTGCTGCAGGGAAAGGAATAGAACTTGGTAACGTGTTTTACCAGCCTGGAGGTTCAGGGAACTCTTCTGCAACACAGGAGCCTTACGTGGGTCTTGAACAATGACCAGGAATTAGCCAGTTGGAGGAAAGTGGGAAGTCCACTACAGATGAAGGGGCACAATATGCCAAAGCCCAGAGAAACCTTGCCAGAGCAAGAAGAGTGGCGAGAAGAATGGCGGGCATGAGACTAGGGGGATTTGGCAACCTACAGATCAGCAACAAAAGCTTTGTAGGTTAAAACTGAAATGTGGGATTCCAGATGGGAAAGTGGAGGTGTGGATGGCATAGCAGAAGCTCAAAATGTGGAGTGGCCATCACAGAGGCTTGATGGAGCAAGTTGACTTAATATCACACCTGTCAACTCATGTCTGGACTTCACAAGGAATTTCTTTTTCCTCTACATTTCCTACTTAATTATTAAGCAGTGACAGTCTTATTATAATGGCTGGTGGGTAGTGAGTGCTTTTTACACATGAGGACTAGTCTAAGAGTTTTGTGGGAATTATGTAATCATCTCACAATCCTGTGGAATGAATATCATCAGTATCTCCATTGTACAGATGATGAAACCAAGTCTCAGTGAGTTAATCAATTTGCAGAGGGTCCTAGAGCCAGTAAGTTGTGTGATTGATATTCAAGCCTGAAGCTTGAGCCTATAACTTAATCATTATACTGTGATGCCTCCTGCTATATTTTTTCTTTAATGTTTATTAATTTGGTGGTTCCAGGTCTTAATTGTTGCATGTGGGGTTCAGTTCCCTGACCAGGGATTAAACCTGGGCCCCCTGCATTGGGAGCACAGAGTCTTAGCCACTGGACCATGAGGGAAAGTCCTGCTTCCTGTGATCTTGAGAAAGTAGAACCCACCCAATCCTACCTTCATTTAACAGATATCCACTAAGTGATATTATACAACAGGCTTATTGCTAAGTGTTGGGAAGACGCGGCTGAGCAAGATGGCAAGTCGTGTCATCACATGGAGCGTCAGCCTAGTGGGGAGACAGAAAATCGGTGAATAGTCAATCATCAAGAGAATATCAGATTGCAAAGAAAAAGTGAAATAGGGCACCCAGAGAGAAAATACCAGGGCTTGAAGGAATCTTCAATGCCATGTGAAGGAGTGGAAGCCAAGCAGAGTGGTCGTCTCAGAGCCGAACGGTAAATTGGCAGCAGGGTTGAGAAAAGAATCCCAGACCCCGAAGATATTCACTAGCGAAGGTTCTCATTCCTGCTCTGTGCCTCCTGCTGTCCTAGGTAACAGAACCAGACAGCCAAGGCCCCTCCCCTTTGGGTCACATTCTTTCCCCTGTGCTCTGCTTACCTGAAACTTTGCAGCACACACTTTCATTTCATCAGTTGTCAACTCTACTGAAAAATGTCCTCCGTTTGTTTTCTCCTACGCTCAGCTCATGGCAGGAAAATCTGAGTAGGGGTATTCCGTTCTTTGTATGGCCCAGATTCCCTTGCCACAGGGGCTTGTCCCTTCCTCCAGCTTCCCAAAAAGGAGAAATCTTTAATGATTATATACACTTTTTTTTTTCTTACCTTGCACACCATTCCTTTGAGGGAATTAACAAATATAGTGTTGATTATCTTCCTTGAATAGGAGAACAAAAAAAGGGCAAGGTGCAGAAGACCAAAAGGACTTTGGCTAATACTTCAAAGCTTTCCTCTCACGTGTGTGATGACTTTCCTTTGCATCTCTTCTGTTCAGACAAGGAATAAGGCACTGAACCCGGGCTGTGACTATAGCCTCCCAGATTCCCTGATGTGTCCCCCAGCTCTTAAGACTCCATTGGGCAAACTGCCAAGGCCAAAAATAAGAGATTCCTGTAGATCGAAATTCCTACTGGTGTGGTGCAGCAGGGCACTGCCCAGCCAGTAAAGCAAACTTCTTTGGCTATGGAATAATTCATGTCCTGTTTCTAAGAGCTTGGTCCCTTTTCCTTCACCTTGACCTCTCCTTTGTATATACAAATTTAAACCCCACAACCACCTTAGAAAAGAAAAACTGAGGCACAGAAACATTAAGCAACTTTCCTAAGGCCACACAGCTAACGAGTAGAAGAGTCGCTGTTAATATTTAAATCCAGGCAGTTTGACTCCGGTCTCGATTCATAAGCAAGTGGTGAGATATGCCGTGTCTGCCAGTCCTGTGCTGCCTTCCCTCTGCTGCTGACACTATCCTGCTGGTAGGAGGGCCCCGGGCCTGCTTCCCTACTATTAGCAGTGATGATGCTAGCTTGCTTCTGCATCTGTACAGGTGCTCCCGCAGGATTTGTGACACTGTCACTGCCGGTCCTGCCTGTATTCTTATTGAAAATAATTGCATTTACTGCTGCCAATTCCCACTCCTTCTTGCTCCTCCACTTCTCCCCCTCTTACCCCCAAAGCCCCCAGTATTTATTGCCCTGGTTCTAGATCTCCTCCAGGCCTTCCAGAGGCATTGTATACAGATGGGGAACTGTGTCTCATGTAGTCACAAGACAGACAAGGTACAGCCAGCCCAGGATGTTAGCCTGGGTCATTTATTTCAAATCTGGTGGCCTTTCAAGTGGATACCAAGGACTTGCAGCTGAGACCTGTTGGCATTTAGAGACCCTCTCTGGGTAGGGACAGCCTGTGGAACACCTGGGAATGTGCTGGAAATACAGACTCTCAGGCCCCACTCCAGGCCTGCTGGAGCGGAGGCTGGAATGGCTGCTTGTTAAAGCTTTTAAAGCACTGCAGGTGCCCACAAATCCATGGTGACACTAAATCCTTACAACCCACAGGAAATAGTGCAAGTGGTGCTCTTCCCTCTTGGGTTGGGCAAGTGGTTGAGAGCCATGGGTGTGAACAGCAAGCTAGAATGGCAGCTTCCATTCTGTGGGGGCCAAGAGAAAGAGATGAGAGGCAGGGCCTGCAGGGAGGCACGCGGAGCCGCCACACAGGTATCAGAGGTGAATCTGAATTTGTAGCCTTGGTACATGAACTCACGGAAGAATATTTGTTGGTATTTTAGATAAGCTGGTGGAGGTGATGTGTGTGTGTGTGCATGCACACACGCGTGTGCAGTGAGGAGTATAATGGGGGACAGTAGACGAGCACCTGCCCAGGGGAACCATGGCTTGAGCATCTCTTCCCCCTGGGAACACTGGACTTGAATTCCGATCCCTGAGGATCTCTGGCCGTAGCTCATCCAGAGCCGCGGTGTGCCAGGAGCCCTGAGCTCACGGAGAGGGCTTCTTGGCCTTCTCCTCCAGGTGTGGCTCCGCCCTGTGCCCACGGCTGTCACTCATCACTGTCAAGCACAGGCGAGGAGTGTTTACCATCAGTGCCCCTTGGAAGCTCTGTCTCCATGGCCTTGTGCACAGTTAAATGCGTGCTTTGTTGAGAAGGAAACGCAGTGGTGAGAATGGCATTCATTCTCAGTATCAGAGGAGGGCAGTAATTGCAAACCCAACTCAGAGACAAGCAGCTGACAGCCTCGCTTCTTCCTTGCTCGATATCTTCTCTTTACAGGGATTCAAACTATCACTGCTGTGTTCTTTCTCTTAGAAAGGAAAATACGATAACGTCACTGTCTAGTTTAATTCCTAAGCTGGTTGCCCACTGCTTCTGCCCTAAAGCCTGAACCCCTTATCTTGCCTTCTAAAGCCCTTTACTGTTTAACCCCAACTCACACCACGCTACCTCACTGGCCCTGCCATATCCTCCACTGCACAGAATTTCTCAGCATCCTTCAAACTCCCTGGCTTTTGTGACCCGGGATCTTTCCTCAGGCTGTTCTTTCTGTTTGGAATTCTTTGCCCCCATCTGCTCTGAAGCTCCTACTCCTATTTTGTGTCATAAGCAATGCCAACATCTAACACCAAGGGCTTCCCAAGTGGCTCAGTGGTAAGATTCTGCCTGCCACTGCATGAGACACAGGAGACATGGGTTTGATCCCTGGGTTGTAAAGATCTCCTGGAGGAGGGCATGGCAACCCACTCCAGTATTCTTGCCTGAAGAGTCCCATGGACAGAGGAGCCTGGCAGGCTACAGGCCATGGGATCTCAAAGAAGTGGACATGACTGAGTGGCCGAGCACACGCGTATGTCCGGCACCAAAGCTGGGCTCCTTACCCTGGTACCTCGTGAGACTTGCCTTTAGAAAGAAGCTAGTGAAAGAGTAGGGTTCTCTGACTGGGGAGAGGGATAGTGTTCCTTGTGAATTTCCCCCAGAAAGGCCACCAGGTTTGTGCCCAGGAGCACTGAGGCATGTCTGTTCCGGACGGGCAGCTGGACTGTCTGGTGGACGCTGCAGAACAAAAAGCAAATCTGCCTAATGGAGCCATTGATCTCTGTCACAACGTGCAGCCAGCTGTGGCCTGGGGAGAATGCATTTTCCGGAGAAGTTCTCCTGGGTAAAGAGTATTCATTGACATGAGGCTCTTAAGGGTTAGTCGGCGTGCAGAAGATTCTTTCCTGATGACATTTCGGAGATAGTTCTGCATGGAATCAACTTTCAAATGTCTCTCCGTCTGCTCTTGGAACTTGGGGTTGCTGTTTCTTCGCTGGAGGGTGGTAGTGTTTGCTCTCCCATCCGGCAATCTCCTGTCTTTTCAGCCCCCGTTCCTCACAGTTTTCTAGTTGAGCAGGTGATGCAGTTCTCCCCATCCATTGTGATAGTTTGCTGTTGGCAAATGCCAGTATCTAGATTCTGAAACGACTTTAATTTGTATAGCTTTCACACTTTCTCCTTCAAAATATTTTGCCATCTTTACACGCCCCTTGCTGCTTTATGTGTTGCTGCTGCTGTTTGATTGTTTATTTAATAGTTAGTGCTTGCATATGGAGAGCAATGTTGGATAGAGATCTGAGTAGCCACCCTCCCGCCTTCCGTGGATCTAACTTTCATGGGACCAGCCTGACTCTTTCACCAAATGTGAAGTTGACTATTCATCCCTCTAAACCCTCATCCTGATTTCCTTTTTTAGCATCTATCACTTACTTTAAAAAAATGTTTCTACTCCTGTCTCCTTGGTTACTGTCTGTCTCCTTCACTAGAAAGTAGCCTCCATGTGAGCAGGCACTTTGTCTCACCCCTGCTGTAGCTGCTGGCACATGCTGGGCACACAGTAAAGGACTGTGCTTATAAGACACAATTCTTCCCTTTGCATTAGGAAAGCTTTCTTTCTTTCCTAGATTATAAATGTATTGCTATTTCTATATAAATTGATATTGAATTTTATCAAATACATGACATCTTTAAGGATGAACTTCAACCTATGGACAAGATTAATGACTTTAGGAGAATCTTGATAGTATTAATTATTGAATTTCTGGAATAGGTTCTTCTTGGTTGTAGTACATTGTTCAAATATATATATAGACATATATGTAATATATGTACATACACACATATACACACATACACCTACATATAGTACATGCTGGTCTGTAGATTTGGTTTGGTTATTGATTTGGTTTGGTATAGTCCTGCTCTCTGTCAGCCTCTGGTTTTACTAACTTCTTGAAGGAAGGCACCAGCTGTGAGATCAACCCACCAGGAATGTACAAAGCTGCCTATTAACTTTCACTCTACCAGAACTCTCTATTATCATTTTAAATTCTCCTTACAACTTAGAAGCCTAGATATGTATATTTGCTTGTACCTGATTTCTAGTGAGACTGACTCTCATCTCCCCATTGATACATACCTTTGTGAATTTCCAATTCCTGTCATTTATTATTTGTTTCCTGTTCACATGGTCATCCTTTTATTGATCTGTAGGAACTTTTTCTATATTAAGGATATTGATTTTCTCTCCCATATCTATTTATATAGTTCCCATTTTGTTATTTCTTTTCCAATAGTATTGATTAAAATCTCTTAAGTAGATTTTAACATTTTTTAAAACCTGATTTTAAACTCTATCACTCTTTTTTTTAAGGTACATTTTCTAACACTTATGTGCATATTTTAAAAGTCCAGACCCGAGATCAAATAGCTAGCCACCTTTATTTACTTCTAATTAGCTTATGATTTCATTTATTTTGCATGTGACTGGTTAACGGAGGGTGATTTCTCCTTGTCCACAGATTATACCTAGCCTTCTCCTTGAATCTCAAGGCACAGCAGACCTGGCCTCTGGAAGGTTTATGGGAAAATAAATTGGTGCTGTGAGTGAGACAGAAGGGGCAGGCTTTCCCTTCGCACTGGGTGCTCTGTACTGAGGGCAACTGCAGGGTTTCCCCGGGGCAGGACAGAGGTCGCACAGTCCATGAGATCGTCACATTCTCGTTCACATGTGATGAACTCGGGTGAGCAAGTGAGGTCCCCAGCGCACAGAATTTAAGGAGGTGCTTACTCTTATGTGTAGACTTGTCATAGCTTTCAGTTCTGCTCCCTGCGTTGTTACTTGTCTCCTTATATCCCACTCCCAACCCCACGGCCAAGCTCTGCAAGAGCAGCTCTCCGAACTGGAGCCCTAGTCCCTCCCCACCACCCCTAAGGTCCCCTCTGTCCTCAGCTCAGAATCGCCCTGGGTCCTGAATGCCTCGTGTTGTGAGGTGGCCCTGCTGTCTTCCTTGGCCTGCAGTTCCATATGTCTGTCACAGGTTTCAGGAAAGGTGCAGAGCGGTGCTGTGAGCACTGAACTTGGAGTCAGATGGTGTCCGTGTGATCTCTCACCCCCTAGTGGTGACACACCCTTGGTTTTCACCTCCTGACACTCTGTCCCACGGTGTCACACCCATTCTGCTGGCCACCTGGAGCCATGGTCAGGGTCAAGTTTGATCTGTACTTTGCAAATGACACAGCTCTGTACATATGTCCATAATTTCTGTTATAGCTCTAGCAAATTGCTATTGGCGTCAGCAGGTTCATTCACATCAGAGGCTCTTATGTGCCTCTGGCCAGTGTTTGAAGCATTGGCACAGCAGAGAGGACGAGCCTGCTGTCACCTGTTCTTTGGGCAGGAGCCAGAGCCCTGCCGGGCAGCATATCAGTAGCTCTGTGACCGAGACGAAGTGACTCACCTTCTCTGAGTCTCTCTCCTCAGCAGTGAGTTAAACAAGTGATACTTATCTCACAGTGTTCCTCTGGAAATTAAATACTACAGTGTATACCTGGGAGCCTAGCATAGCATCAGGTACGCAGTAGGTGCTCAGAACAATGTTTCCTGCCTTGGCTGGGATCACAGACGTTTTCTCTTACCAGAACTTGTCTGAAGATTCAGTGTTTTGTTTTTCCAGTTTTCTTCTTGTTTTTGTGGTAAAATACACATAACAAAATGTACCGTACTGTCTTAACCATTTTTACACGTACAGTTAGTTGGTCGAATACATTTCCAATGTTGCGCAACCATCACCACCATCCATCTCCGGAACGCTTCTCATCTTGGGAAACTGAAACTCTGTACCTGTTAAATGATAACTCCATGCCCCATCACCCCCTGGCACTGCCTTTCTTCTTCCTGTGTCTATGAATATGACTGCTCTAGGGACCTCACGTAAGTGATTTCATACAGTATTTGTCTTTTGTGACTGGGCAAGAAAGTTAGCATAATGTCCTCAAAATTCATCCACGTTATACCATATGTCAGAAATTCCTTCCTTTTTACGGCTGAATTATGATCCATTCTGTGTATAGACCACATTTTGCTTACCCATTCATTCATCAGTGGACACAAATTGCTTTCACATAGATTTCAGCTTTTTTAAAAAATATTCTGTTTTGGTGTACTCTAAATTGAATGAAGGGCCTTTTATCAAAATTGAGCAGAGCCCTTCTTCTTTTTACCAGAATTCCTGACTTCCTGTTTCTCTGCCCAGAATTTCTCCAGAATTCCTGTTTCCTGCCCAGCTCTCTTGCTGGTCTGTCTTTGTTTACCCTTCTTCAGTTGGGAACACAGCCAAGATCCGAGGGCGGCTTCTCATCTTTGAAGGTTGGGCTCACTCCTTCATTACATTTTGAATTCATAAGGAAGTAAAGGAAGTTTGGAGCCTCCTGGTCCCAGGTCTCAACTATCTGTATCTCTTCCTCCAAAAGTCTGAAGACAGACTGCATCATGATCCCAGGAGTAGGGCAGGCTTGCCACAAATGCTCATGCCCTGGCCACATTCCAGACACTTACTTGGAACTTCAGCCTTGACCACCCCATCTGATCCTTCCAGGTTGATCATGGTCTTGCCTTCTGGTTCACCCAGGCAGGGTTTGGAAGACTCAAACCCAGCAACTCATCTGCACACAACTGTCAACACCTTCCTCGATGAAAGGACTGACTGGAACTTATGAGTCAGTGTGATTAAGGCTCCTGACTCTTTCTCGAACCAACAGCTGGGCTAGAATTTTAAGAACCGGGCTTGGCTGTTTGGGGCTGGTAGACAGCTGGGCACAGAAAACTGATGCTTATTCATTCACTATCTGTTTATCAAGGGTCTATTCTCTGCCCATGTGCTATTTCCACTGTCCCAGGTGCAGCACATATGATCCCTGTTTGCTGATTACCTAGAGTCTGGTTGGAGTGGCAGGCATTAATCAGGCTAACAAATGTGAAGTTGCATATGTAAGATGGGCTTCGAGGATTCGATTCCAGCTTTGGGGAGGCTTTGAAGTAGAGTGTCAGTTGCTTTTTCTTAGTGTTCTCTCTGCACATGGTAGCTTGGCTATAGATGTTTAGGTTGTACAGTAAGTCCTCTACACATGATCTTCAAGCTGGAAACTTTCAGAGATGCAAATGTGCATGCCAGCCCCTGTATGCCAGCTGTTGTCCTGTACTACTACACCTTTCAAGGTACTGTTGTAAGATTCAAAGTGTTTTCTTTACTTTCTGTCTTTTCCTGTTTTTTCAGTTCAGTTCAGTCACTCAGTCATGTCTGACTCTTTGCGATCCCATGAATCACAGCATGCCAGGCCTCCCTGTCCATCACCAACTCCCAGAGATCACTCAAACTCATGTCCATCAAGTCGGTGATGCCATCCAGCCATCTCATCCTCTGTCTTCCTCTTCTCCTCCTGCCCCCAATCCCTCCTAGCATCAAAGTCTTTTCCAGTGAGTCACCTCTTTGCATAAGGTGGCCAAAATATTGGAGTTTTAGCTTTAGCACCAGTCCTTCCAAAGAACACCCAGGGCTGATACCCTTTAGAATGGACTGGTTGGATCTCCTTGCAGTCCAAGGGACTCTCAAGAGTCTTCTCCAACACCACAGTTCAAAAGCATCAATTCTTTGGCGCTCAGCTTTCTTCACAGTCCAACTCTCACATCCATACTGGAAACCATAGCCTTGACTAGACGGACCTTTGTTGGCAAAGCAATGTCTCTGCTTTTGAATATGCTATCTAGGTTCGTCATAACTTTCCTTCCAAGGAGTAAGCATCTTTTAATTTCATGGCTTCAGTCACCATCTACAGTGATTTTGGAGCCCCCAAAAATAAAGTCTGACACTGTTTCCACTGTTTCTCCATCTATTTCCCATGAAGTGATGGGAGCAGATGCCATGATCTTCATTTTCTGAATGTTGAGCATTAAGCCAACTTTTTCACTCTCCTTTTCACTTTCATCAAGAGGCTTTTGAGTTCCTCTTCACTTTCTACCATAAGAGTGGTGTCATCTGTATATCTGAGGATATTGATATTTCTCTTGGCAATCTTGATTCCAGCTTGTGCTTCTTCCAGCCCAGCATTTCTCATGATGTACTCTGCGTATAAGTTAAATAAGCAGGGTGACAATATACAGCCTTAACGTACTCTCTTTCCTATTTGAAACCAGTGTGTTCCATGTCCAGTTCTAACTGTTGCTTCCTAATCTGCATATAGATTTCTCAAGAGGCAGGTCAGGTGGTCTGGTATCCCCATCTCTTTCAGAATTTTTTTGTAACAAGTATTGTAAACCTATTACAGTACTGTATAGTCGATTGTGTTAGTTAGGTACCTAGAGCAACTTTGCTGGACTTCTGAACAAATCAGGCTTATGAACACACTCGAAATAAAACTGGTTCATTTGTAGTAGGGGACTTACTATAGTACAAAGGTGATAGAAGAAACCATGTGAAGCATAGGACTGGGTCATCAGTGTTTAGACCCTGAGTCACCAAGAAAATGTTGCCTAGTGGGGTATCCTTTTAATGTTCTTATTCCTNTCTCTCTGCACATGGTAGCTTGGCTATAGATGTTTAGGTTGTACAGTAAGTCCTCTACACATGATCTTCAAGCTGGAAACTTTCAGAGATGCAAATGTGCATGCCAGCCCCTGTATGCCAGCTGTTGTCCTGTACTACTACACCTTTCAAGGTACTGTTGTAAGATTCAAAGTGTTTTCTTTACTTTCTGTCTTTTCCTGTTTTTTCAGTTCAGTTCAGTCACTCAGTCATGTCTGACTCTTTGCGATCCCATGAATCACAGCATGCCAGGCCTCCCTGTCCATCACCAACTCCCAGAGATCACTCAAACTCATGTCCATCAAGTCGGTGATGCCATCCAGCCATCTCATCCTCTGTCTTCCTCTTCTCCTCCTGCCCCCAATCCCTCCTAGCATCAAAGTCTTTTCCAGTGAGTCACCTCTTTGCATAAGGTGGCCAAAATATTGGAGTTTTAGCTTTAGCACCAGTCCTTCCAAAGAACACCCAGGGCTGATACCCTTTAGAATGGACTGGTTGGATCTCCTTGCAGTCCAAGGGACTCTCAAGAGTCTTCTCCAACACCACAGTTCAAAAGCATCAATTCTTTGGCGCTCAGCTTTCTTCACAGTCCAACTCTCACATCCATACTGGAAACCATAGCCTTGACTAGACGGACCTTTGTTGGCAAAGCAATGTCTCTGCTTTTGAATATGCTATCTAGGTTCGTCATAACTTTCCTTCCAAGGAGTAAGCATCTTTTAATTTCATGGCTTCAGTCACCATCTACAGTGATTTTGGAGCCCCCAAAAATAAAGTCTGACACTGTTTCCACTGTTTCTCCATCTATTTCCCATGAAGTGATGGGAGCAGATGCCATGATCTTCATTTTCTGAATGTTGAGCATTAAGCCAACTTTTTCACTCTCCTTTTCACTTTCATCAAGAGGCTTTTGAGTTCCTCTTCACTTTCTACCATAAGAGTGGTGTCATCTGTATATCTGAGGATATTGATATTTCTCTTGGCAATCTTGATTCCAGCTTGTGCTTCTTCCAGCCCAGCATTTCTCATGATGTACTCTGCGTATAAGTTAAATAAGCAGGGTGACAATATACAGCCTTAACGTACTCTCTTTCCTATTTGAAACCAGTGTGTTCCATGTCCAGTTCTAACTGTTGCTTCCTAATCTGCATATAGATTTCTCAAGAGGCAGGTCAGGTGGTCTGGTATCCCCATCTCTTTCAGAATTTTTTTGTAACAAGTATTGTAAACCTATTACAGTACTGTATAGTCGATTGTGTTAGTTAGGTACCTAGAGCAACTTTGCTGGACTTCTGAACAAATCAGGCTTATGAACACACTCGAAATAAAACTGGTTCATTTGTAGTAGGGGACTTACTATAGTACAAAGGTGATAGAAGAAACCATGTGAAGCATAGGACTGGGTCATCAGTGTTTAGACCCTGAGTCACCAAGAAAATGTTGCCTAGTGGGGTATCCTTTTAATGTTCTTATTCCTTCACTGTCCAGTGGCACAGTGCTGTGCAGAGGGAACAGCGTGGCCACAAGTCCTCAGCTGGTAAATTCAGGGCATTGCCTGTAGGGAGAAGCCTAGTGTGGTCCAAGTGTAAGGTCACGGGGGGCATGTGATTGTTGAAATGCAAGGGAGTGACAGCAGCGACAGACCACGCCAGATCCGTGGGCCATGGTGTAGATAGTTGTTTTTTCCTAAGAGCAATGCAACTCCACTGATGGACTTCAACAATTTTCACAATAATTTTAGGGGATGCCTTTAATGAGTGCTTACTCTGTCCCAGACACTGCTCAAAGGGCTTTACAGTACTGTCTTGGTGATTTCCTCAGTCAGATCTATGAGGGAGGTACTTCATTATCCCTATTTAACAGATGAGGAAATTGAGGTTCCAAGAAGCTAAGCAACTTGTCCAGAGTCTCACAGCTAGTAAGTGGCAGAGCTGGCCTTCTTAACCACCGCTGGAAGCTGACTCCTGCTATGAGAAGGGCTGAGTAGGTGCCAGTGTAGTTTTGGGGAATAGCAGGAGAAACCCCACCCCATGAGGGAATGCCCAGTCCTCTGCCATAGACCTGGTCAGGCAGGGAAGTCTGGCGTGCCTGTGTGTACATGTGGCTCAAGGGGAAGACCTGACGCCTGACACAGGTGTCAGCCCTGCCACTGGCCCTTCTCTGGAGCTGGTGCCTGAGAACTCTGACAAGTCAGAGATGCCCTTATTGGCGGCTTCTTGGGCAGTTTCCCCCGGGCGATTACACAACAGCTAAGTGAAGGCACCAACATTCAGTTTTGCTTCCCGGACCAGCTGTGCTGACTTGGAGAACACAGGTTGCCCCCTCGCATTAAGATGGTTTTGGAGTCTGCACTTTGGGTGAATCCATGGCTCATAGCAGCTGGGGGGTGGGACTTAGGATGGGGAAGAATGGGCCATGGACTCTGATCGAGGAGAGGTCACAGAAGCAGCTGCTGAGATACAGGAGCCAATATCTTTGGGTCGCTCACTGAGGAAAGAGCAGGGTAAGGATGGAGGATCTAAATGAACTGATTATTTAGATGGGATCTTGTCATCAGGGAGATGCACTTTAAGGAGCCAAAGCCATCGAAATAGTTCAGTGGGCTTTACAGACCATCCTGGGCAGTGGATGAGAAATGGTTTGGTGTCCTGGACGTGAAACTGGGGAACCAGACACCCAGCTTCTCTCGTTCCTCCTCTTCTCCATCATCTTTGCTTCCTGCTTCCTTTGCTCCGTCTGTCCCCATCCTTCTTTCTGCACACTGACTTCTGTCTTGCTTGGCTGTTGGTTTCCCTGCCACCTACTCCATAGAGTGTATTTCCACAGCCTGCAGTGGGACTCACTCTGGTTCCCACCACCTCCGTGCCTTTGAGCTCCACCCTGCCCTTTTGGCTCAGCACAGTCTCTGTCCTCCGAGCAACTGAAGGCAGGTTGACAGATGTGTCCACGACACATGGACTCTATTGACTCAGAAATGGCAATGGTGGTTCAGGGAATGGGGAATTAGCTTTTAGCACACAGGTGAAGGATGGAGAAGGCGTTTTGTTATTGTTCAGTCACTATGTCGTGTCTTACTCTTTGTAACCCCCAGCACTACCTCACGTCAGGCTCCTTTGTCCCCTACTATCTCCCAGAGTTTGCTCAGATTCATGTCGATTGAGTCATGAGCCATTTGCTCAGATTCATGTCTGTTGAGTCATGAGCCACCCAACCATGTCATCCTCTGTCGCTGCCTTTTCCTCTTGTCCCCAATCTTTCCCAACATCAGGATCTTTTCCAGCGAGTCAGCTCTTCGCATCAGGTGGCCAAAGTATTGGAGCTTCAGCTTCAGCATCAGTCCTTCCAATGAATACTCAGGGTTGATTTCCTTTAGGATGGACTGATTAGATCTCCTTGCAGTCCAAGGGATGCGCAAGAGTCTTCTCCAGCACCACAGTCTGAAAGCATCAGTTCTTTGGCACTCAGCCTTCTTTATGGTCCAACTCTCACATCTGTACATGACTACTGGAAAAATCATAGCTTTGACTGTACAGACCTTTGTCGGCAAAATGATGTATTTGATTTTTAATAGGGACACTCTAAAATTCTTCACAGGGACCCAGACCTAGAGACAGGTCGTGTACCCCTCCCCGCATAAGGGTCCCACGTGTTATTGGAGCACTCTTACGGTTCCTGATGCTTTCTTTGGAGGCAGAATCTGAGTCCCTCAATTATTTGTCACTGAAGGAAAGAGAAGACCCAGCGAGACAGTAACTGGTGGAGGACTCCCCCACCCTACGCTGGTTAGGCAGCCCAAACCAATATGGAGGAGTCATTCCATCAGCCCACTAGAGCCTGACAATGAACTCAGCAACATGGTGATAAGAGGAGAAGCCAGACCAAACAAGTCTCCCTGGGAGTGTTTCCTTGTTTATATTCAGAGCACTTCAAAGAATATTTCACTTGCTGTTACTTTAGCAAGCGTCTTCCATGCAAACTTCGATATATTTAAATGAAGAAGCCTTCATCCGAATCAATGGAGTGATTGTTTCCACCTCGCACATGAAATACTGTGCCTTGTAGTAGCATACCTTGTACATGCTGCAGAGAGTGTCTCTAAGTTGCTTCTTCACGTTTGAAGGATTTGTGGGCTCTGCATCTTAATGGGATGCCAGGAGTGGGCCTTGTGAAGAGTCTGTGCTGCTTAAATATTAGCCTAGCAGGATGGCTTGTCACTGAAGCTCCACAGGTCACAAGCCCTAACCCCTCTACTGAAAGAGCAGTGGGTCTCAACCTTTCAGGCTCCATGGAGGCTAAAACTAAAGACTACACCTGCCAAAGCTTTGGGGTCAGTGCCTTCAGAGAGCACTGCTTGTAATAGCCTTGGGCGTCTTTAAGTCAGCTCCACATTCTTGAGGTTCGGCTCGGGGCTGGCCGTGCCTGGTGAGCAGTGGTCATCTTCCGAGATTCCTCCTCAACTGCATTCTTGTTTCCTGTTCAGGCCTAGTTCCCATTCCCTGTTGTCCCCTGACTCACCCAGCGGGGGCCCTGGCAGGAAGCCTGCAGGGGGGTTATTGCATCAGGCAGCTGACATGGAGGCAGGACCCAGGGGCTGGGCTCCACAGCCCCTTATGATCTCAGAGGGCAGGGAGCGTAGGACCAAGGCACTAGCCTGTCCTCCCAGGTTCCCAGGGCCCAGAGCATTGGTGAGGAATCATGGGCCCTGCATCTCTGGCTTGAGTTAGAACAGTCATTAGTCCCCTTTGCAGACAAAGAATCAGTCAGTCCACTGAACCAGTCCTCACCTCCAGATCTGTCTCAGGGCCTGATTCCCGACCTGACGCTGTTCATGACTCACAGTGGCCCCCACTCAAATTCATGTCCATCGAGTCAGTGATCCTGTCTAACCATCCCATCCGCTGTTGCTCCCTTCTCTTTTTGCATTCAGTCTTTCCCAGCATCGGAGTCTTTTTCTCTTCACATCAGGTGGCCAAAGTATTGGAGCTTCATCAGTCCTTCCAATGAATATTCAGGGTTGATTTCCTTTAGGATTGACTGGTTTGGTATCCTTGCAGTCCAAGGGACTGTCAAGAGTCTTCTTCAGCACCACAATTTAGAAATATCTATTCTTTGGCACTCAGCCTTTATATTCTAACTCTCACATCCATACAGGACTGTTCGGAAAACCAGAGCTTTGAATAGACAGATCTATATCTATAAAGAAACACAAGAATCCTAGACTTCACTGTGAGGCAAAAGAAAGACAGAATCCCAGAGCCAGTTTCCCTTTCAGCCTGCAGCCTGGTGTTTCTCTACAGTGATACCTAATGAGGCAGGGCTCTGGGAGACCAGGAGATCAGATGTCCACCATGTGGTGTTGACTCTGCCATCACAGCTGAGGACACCAAGTTATCGTCTTTCAATAAGCCCCACTCACATGTTCCATGTTGACTCAATGGAATCAGAGGAGGAGTGGAGTCAGTAAGAGGGAGTGTGGTCCCTGCATCCAGAGGCATTCTAGATGATTCCCCAGTGACCCCTGGCATTGCCTTTAAGGCATCCATCACTCAGGTGGGACAGAAGGAAGAACTAGGTAGAGATGGTTGTTGATGACAAGTTAGAACTCCTTTGCAGAGATGGAGCCTACTGGCTGCTGGGAAGGGAAAGCCTCAGAGTCTCCAGGGAGCTGGGGCACCAGATCTATATCTTCATTTGCAGAGGCATGGTCTTTTAGAAACGGAAGAAGCCACCATAGCCCACACTTAGCAAACTCTCAGTTCTGGAGTAGACTGCAAGGGTGGGGTGGTGGTATGTGGCAGGTGTCTCTGCAGAGATAGCCTGGATGCCACCCGACCAGTGAGCATCCAGGGAAGGGAGAAGAAGCCTGAGCCAGGTGTCCTTCAGGGGTGTTGTCTTGCCCTTCAGCATCCATTCAGCGTCCAGTAGGGAGGGAAAGCATTGAAACCATGCTCCACAACGTTCTGCTGCCTGCAGGCTGAAGGACAGCATCCGCCTCTCAGCTTGGTGGAGTTCCCTCCGGCAGGAGAAGAGGACCTGGGCAGATAGCACACAGCTTGGAGCTGCCTGGAGGAGGCAGTCTAACTCCTGGGCACCACTCCCCACATGGAAGGGAGCAAGGAATTGGGAGCACCAGTTCAGTTTGGTTTTTAGCATCAATGCCACTCTCCACACTACTCGATGTGTTCCCACCAAACCTGCCTCATTTTTTTCCACTCATGAATCCTCATTTTATAGCTAGAAGCCCAAAGCTCAGGTCTGTTCCTACCTGTTCCAGACCATGCATTCTTAACAAGGGTGCTTCACCCGCAAAAGGTGAAACTTCATTCTTGGGGTGGGGGTGATGAAAACAATCCTCCTTGCCATGTGCATATACATGATACTTGTACCAAAATAGCGATGCAGATAAGTGTAGAGTCCATATACAGCTTCACAGCATGCCTACTGAATTAAAATCTCATGGCGGAAATTTTACTCATGGCACTTTACTGTTGAGTACGTGATCTGTGATTCAGTTCAGTTTGGTCGCTCAGTCGTGTCCAACTCTTTGCAAACCCATGAATCACAGCACGCCAGGCCTCCCTGTCCTTCACCAACTCCCGGAGTTCACTCAGACTCAGGTCCATCGAGTCAGTGATGCCATCCAGCCATCTCATCCTCTGTCATCCCCTTCTCCTCTTGCCCCCAATCCCTCCCAGCATCAGAATCTTTTCCAATCAGTCAAGTTTTTGCATGAGGTGGCCAAAGTACTGGAGTTTCAGCTTTAGCATCATTTCTTCCAAAGAAATCCCAGGGCCCATCTCCTTCAGAATGCACTGGTTGGATCTCCTTGCAGTCCAAGGGACTCTCAAGAGTCTTCTCCAACACCACAGTTCAAAAGCATCAATTCTTTGGTGGTCAGCCTTCTTCACAGTCCAACTCTCACATCCATACATGACCACAGGAAAAACCATAGCCTTGACTAGACGGACCTTAGTCGGCAAAGTAATGTCTCTGCTTTTGAATATGCTATCTAGGTTGCTCATAACTTTTCTTCCAAGGAGTAAGCGTCTTTTAATTTCATGGCTGCAATCACCATCTGCAGTGATTTTGGAGCCCCAAAAAATAAAATCTGACAGTGTTTCCACTGTTTCCCCATCTATTTCCCATGAAGTGATGGGACCTGATGCCATGATCTTCGTTTTCTGAATGTTGAGCTTTAAGCCAACTTGCTCACTCTCCTCTTTCACTTTCATCAAGAGGCTCTTTAGTTCCTCTTCACTTTCTGCCCAAATCAAAATGTGCAGGAAGTATAAACTGGGTTTCAACTAGTAGGAAAACAGAATATAAAATGTTTCATTAATGATTGTGTGTTAATCACATGTTAAAATAATAACCTTTGGCTATGTTAGGGTAATAAGTAAAATATATTATGAAAATTATATCACCTGTATCTTGTTAAATATTTTTTAACATGGCTGTTAAGAAATATAAGATTACAAATGTGACTCACATTCTGTTTCCAGTGGGCTGGGCTGCTCCAGACAACCATCTGTTAAGAGGAAGCATCCGGTTTGCACTCAGGTTTTCTGATTCCCTCCCAAACTATTTTGTTATCCCATAGCTGCTTTCTCAGAGAGGATCTACCTGCTGTATGACCCTAGATGTACCTCTTAACTTCTCTGGGCCTTAGTTTCTCTTGTTTGTAAACGGAAAATCTCCTTCTAGCCCTGAGGTGCTATTCTAGACCCAGCTGGGGGCTGGGGTCCCGACAGAAGAGGAGGGTGTGGGCTCCCAAATGACACATCTTACCAGAAATCACAGTCCCATAAATAACAGTGTCACCTGGTCTGTGTCCACTACTGAGCAAATACAACATGGGCAAGATTAGCAAAGGAGCTTTTTATCTGGGAACAACAGAAGAGAGTATTGGAATAAATCATCGTTTTAACTGAAAAGGGAGAAAAACAAAAGCTTTCATCTCTTGTGGGAAGGAGGAGATATAATCGCAAAAAATAGACTTTCACAAAACCTTCCCATAATAATAGGGGCTAATATAACATTTTACAACTGCTATTCTGCTAGTTGGAACTGAGACTCGGATCTCCTATATGCCCACTCTTTTTATCCCCCTTTCCTAATTCCTAGTTTAGGGGAAGTGGAAAGTGGAAGAGAAAATCAATTCTATTTTAATTTCATAAAAAAAATGCTGAATGAAAGAAAAATGCGATGGAGTGAAACTTTAGTCTTCTGCCCCTTGCTGACCCAGAATGTGTGATTATGCAATCCATTGATCCAAGGAAAGGCTGCTCAAGTCTGCCTGCTCCCTTCACCTTCTGAGAAGCAGGCAGGATGTTCTGAGCTGGAAGGAGAAATGCCCTGTGGGGCTTGGAAAGTTCTGTCAGGCAGCAGCCCTGGACTCCCTCCAGTCTCCAAATTTACCTCCACCCTAGCTCTTCTTAACTTTGGTGTCCCTGTCCCCAGCTCTCTCCCTGTCTTTCCAAACTCCAGGTGTGTCCTCTTGCCAGCTGCTTTTGCCAGACAGCTTTCCCACAGCAATTTCTGTCTCCCAGCCCCTGGATTCAAGACTGGCCTCTGGTCATGGGGACAGCAGAGCCCTGAGGTTAAGCAGACAGACTCTAGGTCCCCACCGCCTGAGTTCCAGGTCTGGTGCTGCCACTTACTAGCTAGGAGAACCCTGCAAAGCTACTTATTGTCCCCCAGGGCTTGGTTTCCTCATCTGTAAAATGGGAATAATAATGGTACTAGACTGAGGAGCTTATGATGATGAGATGAGTCATTCATGGTCAGTGCTTGGCATGGCTCCTGGCAGAGTTGAATGCCACCAAATATTAACTCATATTGTTGTTATTACAGTGAATTTCGACAAAGCAGTAAGAAGCAGAGGATTGAGCCTTTGAATTCTGACCTGTGGTTTCATGATTTCAGACTAGCCAATCAGTGAAACTTAGCACACATTTATTTTTGTTCTTCCATCTCTAAAACATTTAATTTTATTTTTAAAATTAATTTTTATTGGAATACAGTTAACTTACAATGTTGTGCTAGTTTCTGTTGTATATCAAAGTGGGTCAGTTATACAGATACATATATCCACTCTTTTTTAGATTCTTTTCCCATATAGGTCATTACAGAGTATTGAGTAGCGCTCCCTATGCTATACAGTAGGTTCTTATTAGGTATCTGTTTTCTATACAGTAGTGTGTGTATGTCAATCCCAATCTCCCGACTTATCCCTCTTCCCCCTCCCCCTTGGTGACCATAAGTTTGCTTTCTTTTAAAACAGTTAATTTTAAAATACTTTAGACTTACTGAGTAGTCTCAAAATTAGTACAGTTCCCATATACCCATCACCCAGCTTCCCCTAATGTGAGCGTTACACACAGCCACAGTGAAATGACTGAAACCGGGAGAGTAACACTGATCAATGCATTAAACTACAGTCTGATGAATACTGTCATCTAGAGGCGTTATTTAGGTTTTGCTTTGTTTTCCCACTGGTGTCCTTTTTCCAGTTCAGGATTCTACATTGATTGGAGTTGTTACTATCATGCCTTCGTTTCCCCTTAGTCGTTGTGTTTGGTGACTTTGGCACTTTTGAAGACTTCTGGTCAGTCATTGTGTAGACTGTCCTTTGGTTCAAGTGACTCATTTTTCGGGCAAATCTATAGCATAAGTGGTATGCCTTTCTCAGAGGCTCTTATCAGGAGACACCTGATGTCTGTATTTCTCGTTACTGGAGTCATTAACTTTGATCTCTTGGTTAAGAAGGTAGCACGTATCTGTTGAGCATCTGTTAATACTGTGTTTCCTTTTGGGGCTCCAAAGTGAATAAAATGGTACCCATACTCTTAAGAAACTCTCAAGTCTAATGGACAAATGATGCTCTAGTTATTATTGCCGTGTAACAGACCATCCCCAAATTTAGTGGTGTAAAACAACAACCTTAAAATGCTTACAGGTTCTGTGGGTCAGGAATTGAAAAAACGTGGCTTGTTTCAACCTCACAACATCTCAGGGCTCAGCCAAGAAGACTGAAATGGCCAGGAATGACTAGACAGCTGGGAACTGGAGTTATCTGGAGACTTGCTCACTCACCATTCTGGTGCCCAGACTCTGGAACTCAAAGGCTGGATTCAGCCGGGCCATTGACCAAAGCATCTACACATGGCCTCTTCAAGTGTGCTGTGCTTCCTCACAGCATGGCTGTCCAGGGGCTTGGACTTCTCACTCAGCAGCTTAGAGGCTGTAGACATGAGTGACCCTTGTGAATAGGTCAGAATCTTCATTGCCTTTTATGACCCAGTCTCAAAGCCCACACAATGCTATTCTGTTGGTCAAGTGGTCATAAGTCCTCCTAGACTCAAGGGGGCAACATAATCTCTATCTCTTGATGGGAGGGCTGTCCAAAGTTGTGTGGCCATTTTTAAAAAACACCAAAAATAGGAAAGCAGTGAAGGGCCTTTCTACTTATACAGATTTGGATACAAACCCAAGAGGACAGGAACTTCAGCAACTTGGGCCATGTTAATTATTAAACACAGAATTTAATGGAATGCCAACTGTGTGAGAGACAGGCATAGACCCAGCTGCAGGGTTGCTGCCAAGTCCCTCTATAGGGAGACAGGCTCAGAGGGACACACTGCAGAGCCTGGGGGCTGAGGGTTGCCAGTACCCACAGCAGGTCATCCCCCTGGCAGCAGGTCACATGTGGACATGCACAGAGGGCTGAGGGCAAGTTGAGCTCAAGGTGGGAAATGCTGGATTTGGCATCAGAATGACTTCATTTCAAACCCAGCTGTGCCACATTCTGAGTTTGCTACATTTTCATCATTAGAAGGCAATGGCAACCCACTCCAATACTCTTGCCTGGAAAATTCCATGGATGAAGGAGCCCGGTAGGCTGCAGTCCATGGGGTCGCGAAGAGTCAGACAAGACTGAGCGACTTCACTTTCACTTTTCCTTTCTTGCATTGGAGAAGGAAATGGCAACCCACTCCAGTGTTCTTGCCTGGAGAATCCCAGGGACAGGGGAGCCTGGTGGGCTGCCGTCTATGGGGTTGCACAGAGTCTCCTCATTTATTCAGCAAAGCTCATTGACTTCCCCTCCATGCCAGGCTGGGTGTTGACAGTGATAGCAGTGAATCAGTAGCTTCCTGGCCTTGCCCTTATGAAAGGATTTCCCCAGGCTGTCTCTGCCAGAAAGGCCACTGGTGGGGCTGCAAGATTCCAGGAAGCAGGGTCAAGGGGTTGTTCAAGTTCTCTCGCATCTCCATACCCCAAAGCCAACCAGAGAGGAATTGGTCACGCAACTTAACCAGGTTAAACTCAGTGGAACAGAAATCAGCTGTGTGTGAAGTGGGAAGGCAAGCAGCTTGCATTTAGAAACCTGAGAAATATTGCAATGCAGACTAAAAGCAATTGGGAATATCACTAGACAGACTCATTAAGCCAAAAGATTTCTGTGAAAATAATAAAATCATAGCACCCAGGACACCCCAGCATGAGATTAAAAGCTGAAAGGAGGTTTAAGCTTCACATTATTAAGCTGCATTATGACAGTTTAGGAAGAAAAAGCTTAGAGCCGTCAGAATTGATGATGGCCCTGTTATGGGAATCTGACGGCATCTTTGAAATTCAGAGCAGTTTGAAAGAGTGAAACTGTCAGACTATCCCTCCGCTGTGGATCAGAGACGAGGAGAAGGGGAGACAGAGAAGTAACCCAGTGGTGAGATTTGGCGGGGCTGAGATACTAGTGGGGAAATCGTGTATTAACAGACTCTTACCTGAAGTCTGGGAGCTGACGGGCCAGGTGGTGATTTAGGAAATAGAGTGGGACACACACGGTAAGCACTCAGTGCATGTTAATCCTTGTTATTATCACCTCCTGGCCAACCTTGCTGTTTTGGTTGCTGGATGGTGAATACTAATGACCCTGGGCCAGCTGGATTCTGAGCTTGGTTTCTCCTTGTGTTTGATCCCAGAGCCACCAGGCTACCAGCTGAAATCAGAGAACAGGATATTGATTGGAACTGAGCAGAAGCCATGGTGGGCAAACATCTTTGATCTCTAGCAGCCAAGGGAATCCACATAAGACTGGAACAAGCTCCCTGCAGGCGTCAGCATCAGGACCATCATGTCCAGCAAACCATGGACATCACTGCCTGTGCTGGCAGCCCCTGGAAGGGAGCTAAGCCCAGGCGGACCCTGGCTTAGCTGACCCAGACCACGGTCTGGGCCTCTGACCTTGGAGCTCAGCCTTGGGAACCAGAGAAGCCTGGCAGTGCCTGCCCAGGGATTTGCTGCCCAGTCAGTTGTTAGTAGAATACTTTGGCTGGTGAGGTTAAATCCTAGTCACACAGTTCTTAATATGTGGTGGATCTGGGTTTCAGCAAGGTTTGCAAGACTAAACTCCAATGGTCTTCTCTCCCCAACTCTTCTCATACCTGCATGTCAGTAGCATTAGAAGGATCAGGCTGGTGGACATTCACAGAGCTTCTCCAGTAGTTTCCTGGAAAGGCTCATCCCCCTGCTGGGCCATTGCCATTTGTGGGCTCTGCCTTATTCCTGCATTTCTAGAGACCTCTCCCTCCACCAGCCAGAACTCGACTGCTCTCAGGTCCACCCCCTTCTCTCTATCCCCTCAGCTTCCTGTCTGAACCAGGCCTTCTTTGTCATCTGTCATCTGGAAGAGAGCCAGTCCTTGACTGTTCCTCCAGGCAGTTTAATCCCCCATCCTCTCACTAGAGAATGTGCCTCTCCAAATTCAGCATGCATTATATCCAGAGAAAAACACGACCTTAAAGGATTCATGCACCCCAGTGTTCACTGCAGCTCAGTTTACAGTCGCCAAGACATGGAAGCAACCTAAGCGTCCATCAACAGAAGCATGGATGAAGAAGTTGTGGTCATATATTCAATGGAACATTACTCAGAGATGAAAAAGAGTGAAACAGTGCCCTTTGCAGCAGCATGGATAGACCTAGAGGTTGTCATACTGAGTGAAGTGAGTCAAACAGAGAAGGAGGAACTCTGTACGCCATCCCTTATATGTGGAATCTTAAGTGATGCAAACAAACTTACAAGACAGAAAGAGAGTCAGAGGCAGAGGATGAGCTTATAGCTGCTGGGGAGAAGGGAGACTGAGGGAGTCTGGGATGGACATGTCCCCACTGCTGTATTTAAAATGGATGGCCAGCAAGGACCTACTCTATAGCACAAGGAGCTCTACTCAATGTTATGTGGCAGCCTGGACGGCAGGGGAATTTATGGAAGAATGGATGCATGTATAGGTATGACTTGGTCCCTTTGCTGTCCGCCTGAAACTGTCAGTCACTCAGTCATGTCCAATTCTTTGCAACCCCATAGACTATAGCCCACCAGGTTCTTCTGTCCATACAATTCTTCAGGAAAGAATACTGAAGTGGGTTGTCATTCCCTTTTTCTGGGGATCTTCCCAACCCAGGGATTGAACCCAGGTCTCCCACATTGCAAGCAGATTCTTTACTGACTGAGCTACCGGGAAAGCTAATACCTCTGATTAGGTATCAGCTAATTAGCTATCAGTTCACTTCACTTCAGTCACTCAGTCGTGTCTGTCTCTTTGTTACTCTGTGGGCTGCAGCATGCCAGGGTTCCCTGTCCGTCACCAACTCCCTGAGCCTACTCAAACTCATCTCTATCGAGTCGGTGATGCCATCCAACCATCTCATCCTCTGTCATCCCTTTCTCCTCCTGCCTTCAATCTTTCCCAGCATCAAGGTCTTTTCCAATGAGTCAGTTCTTCACATCAGGTGGTCAAAGTATTGAAGTTTCAGCTTCAGGATAAGTCCTTCCAATGAGTATTCAGGATTGATTTCCTTTAGGATGGACTGGCTGGATCTCCTTGCAGTCCAAGGGACTCTCAAGAGTCTTCTCCAACACCACAGTTCAAAAGCACCAGTTCTCCAGTGCTCAATTTTCTTTACAGTCCAACTCTCACATCCATACATGACTACTGGGAAAACCCTAACTTTGGTAGACAGACCTTTGTCAGCAAAGTAATGTCTCTGTTTTTTACTATGCTGTCTAGGTTGGTCATGGCTTTTTTTTCCAAGGAGTAAGCATCTTTTAATTTCATGGCTGCAGTTACCATCTGCAGTGATTTTGGAGCCCTCCAAAAGTCTCTCACTGTTTGCATTGTTTCCCCATCTATTTGCCATGAAGTGATGGGACTGGATGCCTTGATCTTAGCTTTTTGAATGTTGAATTTTAAGCCAGCTTTTTCACTCTCCTCTTTCTCTTTCATCAAAAGGCT
This sequence comes from Neotragus moschatus, assembly GCA_006410615.1. Taxonomy (NCBI): domain Eukaryota; kingdom Metazoa; phylum Chordata; class Mammalia; order Artiodactyla; family Bovidae; genus Neotragus; species Neotragus moschatus. The sequence continues at coordinate 7,471,760 of SJYA01002112.1, read as the reverse complement.
CTTTAGTTCCTCTTCACTTTTAGCCATAACGGTGGTATTATCTGAATATCTGAGGTTATTGGTATTTCTCCCTGCAATGTTGATTCCAGCTTGTGCCTCATCCAGCCTGGCATTTCCATAATGTACTCTGCATATAAGTTAAATAAGCAGGGTGACAATATACAGCCTTGACATACTCCTTTCCGAGTTTGGAACCAGTCTGTTGTTCCATGTCCAGTTCTAACTGTTGCTTCCTGACCTACATACAGATTTCTCAGGAGACAGGTAAGGTGGTCTGGTATTCCCATCTCCAGAAGAATTTTCCACAGTTTGTTGTGATCCACATAGTCAAAGGCTTTGGTGTAATCAATAAAGCAAAAGTAGATGCTTTTTCTGGAATTCTCTTGCTTTTTTGATGACCCATTGGATGTTGGCAATTTGATCTCTGGTTCCTCTTTCTTTTCTAAATCCAGCCTGAACATTTGGAAGTTCACATTTCACGTACTGTGAAAGCCTAGCTTGGAGAATTTTGACCATTACTTTGCTAGCATATAATTAGCTATACCCCAATACAAAATAAAAAGTTTTAAAAGAAAAAAATCACCAGGCATAAGAATCACTTGGAGAACTTGTTAAATGCAGATTCCTGGGTCCCAAACATTTTGATCTGTAGGCTTGAGCTGGGCTGCTAAATCTGCATTTCTAATGAGCTCTCTCGTGATGGCTGATGCTATTTTCTCCACAGACCAAAATTTTAGTAGCAGTATTCTTAAATACTGGTGTGATGCTATATCTCTCCCCTTTAATGACTCGAAACTGCCCTCAAGATAAAACCCAAGCCCTTGAAGATTCACATAAAGGCTTCCGTGACCTGACCTCAAAGCAGGACTGTCACAAATGGTTGCTTGGGTTGTGTACTATACGACCAAGGAGATGAAACCCTCTACATTACTTCTATATCTGTCAGGAGGACTATGACTAGACATTAAGAAAGGCATATTTTTTCTTCTCACAAAGACACTTTAAGCTCCCTGAAGTGTACAGGGACTGAGGCTGAGAGGTGGTCACCATCTGCCCAGAGAAATGCCTTTTTCCAGGTTGCACAAAACCGACCATAGGCCACTAGCCATCCTGCCCAGGAGCATCTCTCTGACCTCCTCTTCCTTCCCCCTCCTCTGTCTCCCATCATTCCCCACCCCCTCCTCACACCCCTGCATCCATTTAACACCATCACACTCTATGAGGAAGACTTTGAGACACCAAAAGCCTCTAATACATGCTCCCAAGAACCACTTTCCCTTCCTTCAAAGCAGTAATCTACATGTATCTTTACAAGTCCTTCTAGGGGTCACAGCTGCCTCCCACCAGGCTGGACTGTACATTTCTGAAGGCTCTCCAGTTCTCAGCACCAGGCCAAATCCAGAGCTCCATGAATATGTGCCCTAGATTCTATCCTGCAGCTACAGGGACCTCATAGGTGCCAAAACCCAGCAGGCCACATTTTGTAGTGGTTTCTTAAACATTGTATTTTGAAATAATTCTAAATTTACCCCAAAAGTTGTGAAAAATAGTACTGAGAGTTCCTTACCTTTCACACTACTGCTCTGAATGTTAACATCTTCCCTAACTTTGGTATGTTTGTCAAAACTGAGATTTCACATCTGTGCATTACTATTAACTGAACTTTGGATTTTTCTGTGACAGTTTCTTGGTCTTCTCCTTGTCTTTATGATATTGACATTTTCAAAGAGTGATGATCAGTGCTCATTCTGGGTTGGTCTGATATCGTCTCATGAATGGATGGAGATTCTGGGGAGGAAGGCCATGGAGGTCGTGTATGCATCTCATCACCTACAGGGAGCCCTCCATCTCAACGTGACTCATCATTGGCAATGTTGACTTTGATCCTTTGGTGAAGCTCCTGTCTGCCCGATCCCTCTACTTGAAAGCTACTATTTTTCCCCTTTCTATCATGAGTCAGTAGGTCCACCCCACACTCAAGGAGAGAGAAATTAGCCTCCACTTTCTGGAAGGAGAGATATCAAAGAACTTGTGGTCTCATTACATTCAGGGACTCAGGTCAGTTCAGTCGCTCAGTCATGTCCAACTCTTTGCAACCCCATGAATTGCAACATAGCAGGCCTCTCTGTCCATCACCAACTCCCAGAGATCACTCAGACTCATATCTATCGAGTTGATGATGCCATCCAGCCATCATCCTTGGTCGTCCCCTTCTCTTCCTGCCCCCAATCCTTCCCAGCATCAGAGTCTTTTCCAATGAGTCAACTCTTCGCATGAGGTGGCCCAAGTATTGGAGTTTCAGCTTTAGCATCATTCCTTCCAAAGGACACCCAGGACTGATATCCTTTAGAATGAACTGGTCGGATCTCCTTACTGTCCAAGGGACTCTCAAGAGTCTTCTCCAACACCACAGTTCAAAAGCATCAGTTCTTCGGTATTCAGCTTTCTTCACAGTCCAACTCACACATCCATAGATGACCACTGGAAAATCCATAGCCTTGACTAGATGAACCTTTGTTGGCAAAGTAATGTCTCTGCTTTTCAATGTGGTATCTAGGTTAGTCATAACTTTCCTTCCAAGGAGTAAGCATCTTTTAATTTCATGGCTGCAATCACCATCTGCAGTGACTTTGGAGCCCCAAAAAATAAAGTGTGACACAGTTTCTACTGTTTCCTCATCTGTTTGCCATGAAGTGGTGGGACCAGATGCCATGATCTTTGTTTTTTGAATGTTGAGCTTTAAGCCAACTTTTTCACTCTCATTTTCACTTTCATCAAGAGGCTTTTTAATTCCTCTTCACTTTCTGCCATAAGGGTGATATCATCTGCATATCTGAGGTTATTGATATTTCTCCCGGCAATCTTAATCCCAGCTTGTGCTTATACCAGCCCAGCATTTCTCATGATGTCCTCTGCATATAAGTTAAATAAGCAGGGTGACAATATACAGCCTTGACGTACTCCTTTTCCTATTTGGAGCTAGCCTGTTGTTCCATGATCAGTTTTAACCATTGCTTCCTGACCTGCATATAGGTTTCTCAAGAGGCAGGTCAGATGGTGTGGTATTCCCATCTCTTTCAGTATTTTCCACAGTTTATTGTGATCCACACAGTCAAAGGCTTTGGTATAGTCAATAAAGCAGAAATAGATGTTTTTCTGGAACTCTCTTGCTTTTTTAATGATCCAGTGGATGTTGGCAATTTGATGTCTTGTTCCTCTGCCTCTTCTAAAACCAGCTTGAACATCTGGAAGTTCANTGGTCGTCCCCTTCTCTTCCTGCCCCCAATCCTTCCCAGCATCAGAGTCTTTTCCAATGAGTCAACTCTTCGCATGAGGTGGCCCAAGTATTGGAGTTTCAGCTTTAGCATCATTCCTTCCAAAGGACACCCAGGACTGATATCCTTTAGAATGAACTGGTCGGATCTCCTTACTGTCCAAGGGACTCTCAAGAGTCTTCTCCAACACCACAGTTCAAAAGCATCAGTTCTTCGGTATTCAGCTTTCTTCACAGTCCAACTCACACATCCATAGATGACCACTGGAAAATCCATAGCCTTGACTAGATGAACCTTTGTTGGCAAAGTAATGTCTCTGCTTTTCAATGTGGTATCTAGGTTAGTCATAACTTTCCTTCCAAGGAGTAAGCATCTTTTAATTTCATGGCTGCAATCACCATCTGCAGTGACTTTGGAGCCCCAAAAAATAAAGTGTGACACAGTTTCTACTGTTTCCTCATCTGTTTGCCATGAAGTGGTGGGACCAGATGCCATGATCTTTGTTTTTTGAATGTTGAGCTTTAAGCCAACTTTTTCACTCTCATTTTCACTTTCATCAAGAGGCTTTTTAATTCCTCTTCACTTTCTGCCATAAGGGTGATATCATCTGCATATCTGAGGTTATTGATATTTCTCCCGGCAATCTTAATCCCAGCTTGTGCTTATACCAGCCCAGCATTTCTCATGATGTCCTCTGCATATAAGTTAAATAAGCAGGGTGACAATATACAGCCTTGACGTACTCCTTTTCCTATTTGGAGCTAGCCTGTTGTTCCATGATCAGTTTTAACCATTGCTTCCTGACCTGCATATAGGTTTCTCAAGAGGCAGGTCAGATGGTGTGGTATTCCCATCTCTTTCAGTATTTTCCACAGTTTATTGTGATCCACACAGTCAAAGGCTTTGGTATAGTCAATAAAGCAGAAATAGATGTTTTTCTGGAACTCTCTTGCTTTTTTAATGATCCAGTGGATGTTGGCAATTTGATGTCTTGTTCCTCTGCCTCTTCTAAAACCAGCTTGAACATCTGGAAGTTCACGGTTCATGTATTGCTGAAGCCTGGCTTGGAGAATTTTGAACATTACTTTACTAGTGTGTGAGATGAGTGCAATTGTGTGGTAGTTTGAGCATTCTTTGGCATTGCCTTTCTTTGGGATTGGAATGAAAACTGACTTTTTTCAGTCCTGTGGCCACTGCTGAGTTTTCCAAATTTGCTGGCATATTGAGTGCAGCACTTTCACAACATTTGGGGAGAGATAACCGCTAATACAGGAGATGCAGGAGACATGGGTTTGATCTCTGGGTCAGGAAGATCCCCTCGAGAAGGAAATAGCAATCTGCTTCAGCATTCTTGCCTAGGAACTCCATGGGTAGAGGAGCCTGGCCACCTACAGTCCATGGGTTTGCAAAAAGTCAGACATGACTGAGCATGTACACAGGGTTATGCGTTAGGCTTCCCTGATGGCTCAGCGGGTGAAGAATCCACCCGCAATGCAGGAGACACAAGAGACTCAGATTCAGTCCCTGGGTCAGGAAGATCCACTGGACAAGGAAATGGCAGCCCACTCTGGTATTCTTGCCTGAAAAATCCCATGGACGGAGGAGCCTGGCGGGCTACGGTCCGAAGGGTCACAAAGAGTCGGACACAACTGAGTGTCTCCGACAAGGCTATGCAAATATTCCATTTCTCCTTGGTTTCACCAACCTCACCCACCAACTTTAGAACTCCACAGTGAATCTCGCCTTCAGCAGCTGTCGACGTGCCAATGGTGAGTCTCCACTTCCTTCCAGCAAGCTGTCCCAGGACACCTTTCCCTGGCATGTGCCACAGTCACAGTTCTGCTTAATCGCCTTCATGCTTTAGGGCTCCATGCCGGCATTCCCAGCCCTGGCTGCCTAGTCAGATCTCCTGCTGCTGCTGCTGCTGCTAAGTCACTTCAGTTGTATCCGACTCTGTGCGACCCCATAGACGGCAGCCCACCAGGCTCCCCCGTCCCTGGGATTCACCAGGCAAGAACACTGGAGTGGGTTGCCATTTCCTTCTCCAATGTGTGAAAGTGAAGTCGCTCAGTCTTGTCTGACCCTTACCGACCCCATGGACTGCAGCCCACTAGGCTCCTCAATCCATGGGATTTTCCAGGCAAGAGTACTGGAGTGGGGTGCCATTGCCTTCTCCAATCAGATCTCCTGGAGAACTTTAAACATGTACTGATTGCCAGGCTTTTGTCATCAAAACATTTGATTCAGTTGGTGTGGGCTGAGTGCAGACCTTGGTAGTTTTTAAAGGTCCCAGGGCATATGCGCTGGAGTCTGTGCTGAGGACCACTAGCCAGCCCAGTGCTCTTGCAGCTTCTCTGGGAGGCTGCCCCACTGTCTTTGACAGAACTGGTTACTCCCATAACTCTCTTCCCAAAGACCTCAATTTCCTATAGTACCCACCAGTGCCTCTGTGTGTCTTCAAAGTAAAAAACTGGAGCCCAGAGCAGAGTCCAACACAGAATGGGTTATTGGTGAGCATCTGTTGATGGAGAGAATGGTACAATCACAATGGAAGCAAAAGCAGGAACTGTCTACAAGATGTGGCAAGTTCCTGCCCACCTTCAGCTGGGCTAGAAACCCAGGAACACCAGTGCGTATGTCAGTCATAATCATCTTTTCCACTGTTACTCTAGTCCTCAGCTTTCCAGGAAAAACAAAAGTCTCATGGCCAAGAAGTCACTGGCACATGTATTGCCGCCATCTGTGCATTCGCTGTGATCTTCAGAAGGGACTTGTTCACATTTTGCCTTGGAATTGTCGGTAAACCAAAGCATCAATGCTACACTTCTAACAAGAGGAGATTACCTTGGACTGGCCTCCACTGGTACATTTGCCTTGAAGTCACAAAGATGGCAAAGACCATGCCTGTAAACACTTAGAGCAGAATGCTGTGACTAGTGTTCCAAACAAGTTTTATTTACAAAAACAGGTGATGGGCCAAATATGGCTTTCAGGCTTTACTTTTTTGGACTCTGGGCTGGAAGAAAAGGGAATTATCAATGAAACTGCAGGGTTCAGTATAAAAGTAGTGGTTCAGAGGAGACCCATGTGACTCTGGGAACGTCAAATAGGAGGACCTGAGAGGCAAGGAAGGTGCCCATGGCGAGGGTCATTTGAGGTGAGAGCTGAGGGTGAGGAGTCATTAACGAAATGAAGGGAAGGAAAAAATCATCTGAGCTGACAGAATAGCTGATGCAAAAGCCCTATGGCCAAAGAGACCCTGGCTCTTTTCAGACACTGAAATAAGGCCCGGGATGCAAGCTAGGAAGGCCAGAGAGGCAAGTGCATGCCTCTCCGGAGAGCTGGAGAACCGCAGGTCAGGATGTGGTCCTATCTCCAAACCTGTGGGAAACTGTTGCTCTTTTGATTCTAAGGCAGGGGTCCCCAGCCTCCAGGATCTAATGCCTGGTGATGGTCTGAAGTGGAGCTGATGCGATAATAATAGAAAGAAGTGGAAGTGGAAGTCGCTCAGTGGTGTCCAACTGCTTGCGACCCCATGGACTGTAGCCTGCAGGTGCCTTCTGTCCATGGAATTCTTCAGGCAAGAACACTGGAATGGGTAGCCATTCCCTACTCCAAGGATCGAACCCAGGTCTCCTGCATTGTAGGCAGATTCCTTACTGTCTTCACTACCAGGGAAGCCCAGTGAAAAAGGATGATTCAAGCGTATTACATTTATTGGGCAATAGAAATAAGTGAAAGTGTTAGTCGCTCAGTCGTGTCTGACTGTTTGCAACCCCATGGACTGTAGCCTGCCAGGCTCCTCTGTCCATAGGATTTTCCAGGCAAGAATACTGGAGTGGGTTGCCATTTCCTTCTCCAGGGGATCTTCCTGACCCAGGGATTGAACCCGTGTCTCCCACATTTCAGGCAGATTCTTTACCGTCTGAGCCGCCAGGAAAGTGCACAATAAATGTGATGCCCTTGAATTGTCCCGAAACCATTCCACCTCCTATGCCCAGGGTGTGGAAAAATTGTCTTCCACAAAACTAGTGCCTGGAGCCAAAAAGATTGGGGACCGCTGTTCTAAGGGATGATGTGATTGAATTCTCTTTGGAAAGTTCTCACTCCAGCTTCTGTCAGGCATCCAACTGAGAGCACCCAGCCGTGAGAGACTAGGCTCGTCCAGAGCACTTTGTTGCAGCCAGAACCCCGCCCCTGGAGCCCAGGGCTGACATGCAGCTCATCCCTCTTTCCCCACCACTTCCTTCTTTTATGTTTGCTATTCTAGCAAATCTTCCTCTCCCTCTGCCTCCAAATGAGGAGTCACATTGCTGGATGCATTTTACAGTCCCAGCTCCATCCCATTCAATTTATCTCACCTTCCTTCTTGCCCTCCCCAGCCTGATCCCCCACTAACTTCGTAAAACTTGCAAGTTAAATTTTTCAAAGACCGGTTCTGACAAAGCAGAGGGAATTAGATTTGGCGAAACCCTTCATAAAAAATTGAAGACTCGCTATATTAACATACATTGATTTATTCATAGTGTTTCATTACAAGTAAGTGAGGATCCTGTAATACCAGGAAAGGTGAGGAGAGCAGGCGAGCACGGTATATTATATTGACAGCTCGGCGGAAATTGAGTCGCTTTTGGATTGAATTTGGAGTGCAGGAAAGGAACTGGCTAGTAAATAAGGCATGAGTTTTACCACCCAGTGTCTGTATATCAATGTAGTTGCCACCAGCCCAGGCAGGGGATGGGGGCGGAATTTCAACAGGATGCTCCAGCACCCCGGGGTTCACAGCCACAGGCAGAACTATTCGAACATCTGCTTCCTTCTTCCACCAGGAAAAAACTGGATTCCAGCTGCACACAGCTCTCCAATCAACAAAGGATTTTTCTCCATTCTTCCAAGACTTCTCCCACCCCAGGTCTTTGCCCACTTAGTTTGCTCTGCCTAGAACCTAGAATGCTCCTTTCTCTGCTCTGACTGTTTATCATCCCGAGGTATTATTGATAGTTCAGTTTTCCCCTTAAGATGCCGCCCTGAGCACTTTGTCTTAGTTTGGCATTTCTCAGGAGCAGAGCCTGAGACAAGGATTTGAGCATGAACATATTATTGAGCACTTTGGGAAACACTAGGAAGTGGGGAAGGAAAAGGAAGGTAGCCAAGGATGGGTGTGTTTTCCAACCAGCTACCTATGGAGACGCATGGAGTGACATCCCTCAGGGAAATCCCCAGGGGTGCAGCGACAGTATCACAAGAAAAGAGCCAGGAATGTGAGTTTCAGCTTCCATCAGTCCAGTCTCTGGGGGTGTAAATTACCTGCCTTGCTTCTGAGAAGGGCTGAAATGGGTGGAGTTATCAGAGGGAATGCTGTGACCAGGGGCCCCCTGGGACCTGAGGGGTGGGTGCCCTGCCAACTCTGCTTGCAACATGCCCGAATCCTTCAGTTCTGTGCACGGCTCCTCCTGGACTCACCGCACTCCAGGCAAAGTCTGGCCTCTCTCCTCAACCTGTGACATCAATTGCTACACGGCTGCTGCTTCATAGCAGAGAGAGAGATTATTACCTCTTTCTCCAGAGTGGTTGGTGCCCTAACCAGAAAGAGCCAACTACGAATTTCTTTTAACTATTTATTTATTTGGCTGCACTGAGTCTTAGCTGCAACATGTGGGATCTTTAGTAGCAGCATGTGAACTTAGTTGGGGTCTGTGGGATCTAGGTCCCTGACCAGGGTTCAAACCTGGGCCTTCTGTATTAGAAGCATGATTAAGCCCTGGACCACCATAGAAGTCCCAGCCGCTTATTTTTGAAGCATAGTTGGTATATTCCCTTTTCTGCCTGGCTTTGGCCTTCCCGACAAGCATGATACATTCCTGAGGAAAGACAGTGGTACGGGGTGGCTGTGTAGTTCACTTACCTCATTCTGGAACAGAAGACCCTGAGCCTAGGGCCTGACTGGTGTTCACTGCATTCATTTGCTAGGGCCTGGCCACACAGAGTGCATGTCCTGGAATACGGGAGTGTGCGGGGACTGGTTGTCACAGACCAAGTGAATGAGTGAACGAACAGAATGAACGCATTCTTTGGTTACTTTAATTCATTTGCAGGCTGGCAAGTGTGGCTTGAAATAAAGAACACAGGTTTCAGAGTCCAACAAACCTGGGTTTATCTTTGGACAGAGATAGGACACGGGATAACCTTGACAAGACCTGATCTCTGGCCACACGGGATAGCCTCGTGAATCTCACACACGTGATGTTGAACAAAAGAGTACAGCCTGTACAATTCCACTTATATAAAGTTCAAAGCCAGGCAGAGTTAGTCTGTGCCATTAGAAGTCAGTAGAGGGTATTCTTGCAGGGGAGGGGGGATCAGAAGGGAGATGTGAGGGGAAAACCTCAGGTCTGAAAATGCGTCTCTTGATTAGTTGCTTGTCACATGGTCCTATCCAGTTAGTAAAACTTCATCCAGCTGTCTAGTTTTCTGAATATAAATTATGCTCCAGTAAAACACTTTTAATAGAACAAACTAGATAAACCTGAGCTTCCCTGGTGACTCAGATAGTAAAGAATCTGCCTATAGTGCAGGAGACCTGGGTCTGATCCCTCGGTCAGGAAGATCCCCTGGAGTAGGGCATGGCAACCCACTCTGGTGTTCTTGACTGAAGAATCCCACGGACAGAGGAACGTGGTGGGCTTCAGTCCATTGGGTGACAAAGAGTCAGACTCAGCTGATCACACACACCCACATCCCCCCACACCCCCCGATACCCCCAAGTAAACCGAAAGTTTGCTGCTTTAACAGCTGTGAAATTTAGAAATAAGATACTTAGAGTGTGATCCCTGGGGGCTGGTAAAGCAATACCAACTGTTCTGTTACTTTCACAGCAGGATAATATCATGTAGAAGCTGAGAGGGCGCACTGGGAAACTTTTTAGGGCTTTGACATTGCATGTGTGGTCAGTGGATGTGTCGCCTTGCACCTGCTGTAGAACTCACATGATGAGTCATGTGTGATGTGGTCTTTGAGTCATTGTGGGTCTGCAGTGGATAGGGAAACAGAACTGGGTCTTCATCATAGATATTTCAAAAAGCACCGATTTAATGCAGATTGTTCCCATTGGAGCCTCAGTTTCTCCATCATGAAAATGAGAATGGATATCCTGATACCCCCAAAGTTTCAGGGAAGACAAATGAGATAATGCATGAGACACCAGGCAGCACCTGTGGAGCAGGGGATGCTTCATTCGTTTTTAACTAGCCTTCCAGATAATTCTTATCAGGACACTACATGAACACTGCTCTACAGCCACACAGGCTTCCCTTGCAATGCAGGAGACTTGGGTTTGATCCCCGGGTTGGGAAGATCCCCTGGAGAAGGGAAAGGCAACCCACTCCAGTATTCTGGTCTGCAGAATTCCATGGACTCTATAGTCCATGGGTCGCAAAAAGTCGGGCATGACTGAGCAACTTTCACTACAGCCACACTGTCCAAAGTGATGGCCCCAAGCAACACAGGGTCACCACACTTTTGAAAAGTGGCTAGTTCAAGTGGAGATGTGCCATAGGGTAAAATACACACTCGATTTCTAAGACCTAATATGAATAATAGAGTAGGACGTATTTCATTAAATTTTTATGTTGATTGCAGGTTTAAATAATAATATTTTACATCTACTGAGTTTAACCAAATAGATTATGGAAATTAATTTTACTTTATGGTCTTCTTTATTTTTTCTGTAATGAGTGTGACCATTAGAAAATTGAGAGTTATGTATGTGGATTAACTTCTATTTCTACTGGACAGCAATACTCCAGAGCATGGACAGTGGATTATTTGGAGGCTAGAGTCATCTGTAAGGTGGATGGTAATGGCTAAACTCGTGACCATGCTCGCCTGCCTTCTGCTTCCCTCCCCTGACGCTCCTCCAGGTGAGCTTCACTCAGCTTCCTGGGCAAGGCACTGATTGGTTTGCTTGCTGGCTTCTTGCACAGATCAACTACAAGGCCGTGGGCTCGTTGGACCCGAGTGCTGACCTCTCCAGCCAGAGGGGCAAAGTGTTCAAGCTTCGGAATGAAACCCACCACCTCTTTGTGGGTCTGTACCCTGGAACCACCTACTCCTTCACCATAAAGGCCAGCACTGCGAAGGGCTTTGGACCACCCGTCACCACCAGGATCGCCACCAAAATTTCAGGTATCTGTCCTAGAAAGGGGAGAGGAAGAAAGGTGATGGTGTTGATTTTTATCCACTCCTAATATACCTGGGAGTGGAAAAGGGCGGAGCCGACCATCACCATGTGATCTTGGAGCAACAAGGACAGCGCAGTCCCTCGTCTGTCACTACCGTCATCTCATGAAGAAAACCTAATCCAGGAGCTTCCTAAAATATCAAACATACATCAGTTACACTAGACCAGAGGGAATGCTGAGTGATTTACTAAACAGTTTACCTAGCACACAGTTGCATCAAATAGTACATTTCCCCCATACGATTTCATTTGTAAAAATGTGATTCATTTTCAAGAGTATTCCTTTTGGCAGTGCAGGGCACAGCACAGGTTCTCATGTAACCTCCAGTGAATGAGTGAATGAGAAAATAAGTGAAGGACCAGAGCCAGAGCAGCTTGAGATGTCACCTGCCATCAGCTGTAATGCCCCCTCCCCCACCAGACAGCTTCAGAGCAGAGTTATCTCAGATCTGTGTTTACAGTTTACATTATTTCAGCGTGCCCATGCAATTCTGGTCTGCATCCATACATATTTTGCATAGATACAGACCCCTGGTAGTTTTTGTGGCTTAATATTTCTGCATACCCTTAAACCATGAGCATCTTCCATGTTGCTACACTGCTTTCATTACAATGTTCTGTCAAGTGGATGGACGTAATTTAATTAAACATTCCCCTGTGGTTGGATGTATTTGGCACCTCCATGTTTTTAATAAAATAATGCTTCAATGAACATATTACTGAATAAAGTTTGATTTCTTGGCTTGGATTATGAATTTAGGATTAAATTTCAGAAATTGAAATACTGAATTAAAAGGGATGTAAGATTAATAGCTCTTAGTACAAATGGCTAAATTACCTTCTCAGAGGATTAGGTTTAGTGATGCTCCTATCAGAAGAGAGGGTCTCATGAAGGGAAAAAAAAAAAAGATCAAAGTTCACCACTGCTGTAATTTGTATTTGCATTTCATTTATTTTTTTATTTTAATTTTTAAATTGTATTTGCATTTTAAATGTGTTTAGGGTTGACTCTACATTCACACCTTTAAGTACTTATATTTCCTGCATTTATCTGTCTATATTGTATGGAGCTTTGTGATCCATGGAGGCTACCAGCCACATCATTGTTCCCCTGTCCAGACTCTTCTGCATCCTTAAGGAACCTGCAGGAAGGTTGAAAGTCAGGGTCTTCTTTGCTGAAAGCCTCGGATGCCATGTGACTCATCCAGTGCTTCCTCAAATAGCTCCCTCCGAGGCAGCCTGGGTGTCTTGTGGGAGGTGATGGTGGGGTGCGCTTGGGACCTGTGCTCAGCTGCCTTCTCTCTGTTCTCTGTTCTCTGTCCAGCTCCGTCAATGCCTGAGTACGACACAGACACCCCCCTGAATGAAACAGACACCACCATCACGGTGATGCTGAAGCCTGCGCAGTCTCGGGGAGCCCCTGTCAGGTGAGTGGGGCCTTAACCTGACGTTTTCCATTTTCTTTCTCTTCACCATGTGCACCTCCAGCTGAATCATGCCACTGGCAATGCCTGTGGGCAAGACTGCCCAGGAGCAAGGCTTCCTGGAGGAAAAGGATCAGCAGCTTCAAGCCCAGTTCAGAGGGCCACTGAGCCAGGAGCCCTCTCTCCCCACCATGGGGCACTGGGACTGGCTTAGTGAGAAGGTGTGCATGGGGATCTGAAGAGGGCTGGGAGAGAACTTTCTGGAACAAGCCTATGGTAAATTTATTTAGTCAGGCTGGAGGCCCCGGGAACACAGTATCCCGGCAAGATCACCTTTACACGCCCACCTGCCATTAACAGACATGTAGAAAGATGCACCAAATGATCAAAAGGACTGGCTCAGAAATTTCAAAGAAGACACGACCTCGGCACTAGTCCCATTTATGGCCTTGGTGTTCCACAGGGGCCTTGAAGTCAGAGTCATACTACAGGTGTGTTAATAAGAGGCTGGAGTCCCAAGTGTATCTATAGCCCAGGTAGTGAAGGCATGTCTATAGCCAAGCTCACCCCAAGCAAGTCCATGGGCCTCTGGCTGTCAGGAAGATGGGCACCTCTTTTAAATAAGCTACCCTTTGTATCGTGGTGGCCAGAAAGTTCATCTGGGTTTTCCATAAGATGTTACTAGCTTTTGCTCAGAGCTCACGGGACTACAGACCCTTGAAGCCAAGCAGTGTGTTCGGTGGAACAGCTTTCAAATTGGCTCAGTTCAGTTCAACAAGCATGCATGGAGTATTTTATATGCCAGGAATGGAGCAGAGTACAGGGGATAAAAGCAATTTGTTGATTCCTTCATGCGACGAACATTTCTTGAGCTCTCACTCGGTGCCAGGCACTGTTTAAGTGCTTGGAGCATGCCTGTGAACTAGCTGCAAGTGACTCATGCTCTAAAGAAAGCTGGACTCTAGCTGGGGAGACAGAAACATTAAAACTTAGTTACAGTACAATTCATGCTTGTGGAGATGCACATAGGAGCTCAGGGGACAGAAGTCCCAGAGCAGGTGACAGTGAGATGTGTCTTTGTTGTTCAATCACTAAGTCATGTCAGAGTCTGTGACCCCTAGGCAGCACACTAGGCCTTCCTTTCCTACACTTTCTCCCGGAGTTTGCTCAAACTCATGTCCATTGAGTCGGTGATGCCACCCAACCACCTCATCCTCTGTTGTCCCCTTCTCCTCCTGCCCTCAATCTTTCCCAGCAGCAGGGTCTTTTCCAGTGAGTTGGCTCTTTGTGTCAGGTGGCCAAAGGATTGGAACTTTAAGAGAGATATCTTAAATGTTGTATGAGATTTAAGCACGGTAAGATGGTCCAGCGTGCAGAGCCTCTTTTGTGATACTGGAGACTGGGACATCAGCCAAGAAGGAGGCTATTGAGATGGTCTAGTTACCTGTTTTCCACCCTGGTCCTACTCCAGAAATTATGGACAGTGGAACAAATAGAATCAGTTGCCAGCAGTTTGAATTTTCTGCCTGTTCTGTAGACTCTGAACAGTGTCTATCCTGTTAGGTGTATCTTCAGGCCATCAAACAAGTATGTGTAGCATTTGTGAGAGTATAATTTTTGCCTTATTTTCCACACATCAGTTGTTCCAGGACTGTCCTAGCTGTGATGAACCAGATAAGGATTACCGTACTGTTACTGTAGATTACCGAACTGCTATGTTTCTTCCTGTTATTCTCAAGCAACATTGTGATATTTTTCCTCTATGCACTAAGATTGGACTTCCCTGGTGGCTCAGATGGTAACAAATCCATCTGTAGTGCAGGAGACCTAGGTTCGATCCCTGGGTCAGGAAGATCTCTTAGAGAAGGAAATGGCAACCCACTCCAGTATTCTACTTGGAGAATTCCGTAGACAGAGGAGCCTGGTAGGCTTCAGTCCATGGGGTTGCAAAGAGTCGGACATGACAGGGACTAACACTTTCACTTTCATGCACTGAGATATTATTAAACTTTAGCACAGTTACTCAGTCATGTCCGACTCTTTGCGACCCTGACCCCATGAATCACAGCACACCAGGCCTCCCTGTCCATTACCAACTCCTGGAGATCACTCAAACTCACGTCCATCAAGTTGGTGATTCCATCCAGCCATCTCATCCTCTGTTATCCCCTTCTCCTCCTGCCCCCAATCCCTCCCAGCATCAGAGTCTTTTCCAATGAGTCAACTCTTCGCATGAGGTAGCCAAAGTACTGGAGTTTCAACTTTAGCATCATTCCTTCCAAAGATCACTGAGGACTGATCTCCTTTAGAATGAACTGGTTGGATCTCCTTGTAGTCCAAGGGACTCTCAAGAGTCTTCTCCAACACCACAGTTCAAAAGCATCAATTCTTCGGTGCTCAGCTTCTTCACAGTCCAACTCTCACATCCATACATGACCACTGGAAAAACCATAGCCTTGACTAGATGGACCTTTGTTGGCAAAGTAATGTCTCTACTTTTGAATATTACTACACTGGTTGATCCAGTAAATTAGGATGAACCTCGTTGGTTCATTGATCCCTAATGTGGGACCATTAGTTCCCACATGTGCTAAGTCACTTCAGTCGTGTCCAACTGTTTGCACCCTTATGGACCATAGCCTGCCAGGCTCTTCTGTCCATGGGATTCTCCAAGCAAGCATACTAGAGTAGGTTCTAGTATATTTTCGATCTCCAGGGGATCTTTGCAACCCAGGTATTGAACCCACATCTCTTACGTCTCCTATTGTGCAGGCAGTTCTTTACCATTGAGCTACTGGTGAAGCCCTAGAGAGCCCACATTTTCAAGTTGACAGAGCTGACTAGCTTCCATTTGATGAGCACACACTGGCTGTGTGCCTATACATAAACTGTCTGCCTCCTCAGAGCATTGCAGTTGTAGCTTTCCCATTTTGCAGATATTGAAACTGAGATACACAGAAACTAAGTGCATTGACCCAGCCGTGAAACACGTAAGTGGTGCAGGCAGACTTTAAACCCAGTTCAGCCACCCGTAAGCCAGCACTAACGTCAGTCTAGCCATACCACCTCCCTAGGAGAAGAGTCATACGTTATATACTTTGGTGACATTTCCATTGGGAAAAAAACTAAAATAAATGTCACTGCTCCGAGGGCAATGCCTGGTGTCTGGAAAAGTCTGGCTGCTTTTCTTCTTAAGCTCTGGATCACTGGGGGTGGCTCAACACTCATTTTCTGGGATTATTTTCAGACTCTCGCTTGGGCATTTGCCAAGGAGGGAAGAGACTAGCCAGGGCCAGCCAGCAAGGCTTTCAGGACAGCCATGGGGACAGCGGAAGCAACAGCACATAGAGCTCAGCTGCCTTAACGCCGTGTCACCGAGAGCTCGGTGCTAGAATGCCCCGTGGGAGGCGGTCGGCCAGTAGATCATCTAACAAATATTTTTTGACCAGGAACTGAGCTAAACTCTGAAGATACAGCAGGAAACGAGACAGACATATGCCTGTCCTCTAGAATCTTTGTTGCTGTTCAGTCACTAAGTCATGTCTGACTCTTGCGACCCCATGGACTGCAGCACACCAGGCTTCCCGGTCCTTCACCCTCTCCCGGAGTTTGCTCAAACTCGTGTCCATGGAGTCAGTGATGCCATCCAACCATCTCATCTCCTGTCACTCCCTTCTCCTCCCACCCTTAACTTCTCCCAGCATCAGGGTCTTTCCCAGTGAGTCAGTTCTTCACATCAGGTGGCCAAAGTATTGGAGCTTCAGCTTCAGCCGTCAGTCCTTCCAATGAATCTTCAGGACTGAGTTCCTTTAAGATGGACTGGTTTGATCTCCTTGCTGTTCAAGGGACTTTCAAGATTCTCCTCTCGAACCACAGTTCGAAAGCATCAATTCTTTGGCACTCAGCCTTCTTTATGGCCCAGCTCTCATATCTGTACGTGACTATTGGCAAAACCACAGCATTGACTAGATGGACCTTTGTCAGCAAAGTGATATCGCAACTTTTCAATACACTGTCAAGGCTTGTCATAGTTTGAGTCTTACCATCTGTTGAATATGCGTGTGAATGGGGCAGGGAGGGGGGCATTAAGGAAGAAAGGAAACAGAATAATGAAACCAACAATGCAAGGTAACATGAAGCCAGTAGGGACAGTGACTATGTTGGTGGAGCGAAGGAGTAGTCAGGCTGGAGAGACGAGCACAAATCAGGCAAGTGGACCAGCATGGAGTCCTGCAGGCCAGGAGAAGCAGGAGCCTTGAGAAAACAGCCAAGGCACTCCGTGACCCCTGGACACAAAGAGCTCTCTAGATACATTGGGTCAAGGATGCCCAGAGTCATGTTTTATATTAATAGCTAATAGTGCCTGTAATTCTGTCGTAGCATCTGATTGTCACTTAGCCAGTGAGTAAGCTGTGTGCGAAATGCCATCTCCATTTCAGAGGAGAAGCTACAGACTAAGATTTTAAGTGACTGGCCTGAGGTCATGGGCTTAGCTTCCTGCCTCTGAGTTCGTTGCTCCACCAGGAAGTTCTGAGTTCCCCCTAGCTGGCATGTCAGGTGATGACAGGGTGACCTTCTGGTGGGGTTGCTGTGGAGTGAACCTCCACCAACTAGGGGGTGAGGGGTGGACAAGACAGTTCTGATTGTGTGGCCCCAGCCTGTAATTGACGCAGCCCAGCATGACTCTGAGTGGAGAGCCTTCCTGTTCTCCAGCAGACTCATACCTGAGCCTCAGCCTCCAGGCCACCCCCAGGCAAGCTATTCCTCCTCCTGCCGCTGATGCTTTGGTCCTGGCTGAGCCACACTCCAGCCCCGGGTGGACTGCCTGCTGCCCCATGCGTGAAGCCACACGGCTCTGACTCTGTCTGGTAGGACTGAGCGTGGCAGGGTAGGGGACGCTGATCGGGAAAGGAAAGATTGCCACTGGGGCTCCCGCACCCTCATCTCTCCAGCCAAACCACCTTGGCAGCCTTGGCCTATTTTTCTAACACTCCGCAATGGAGATTTATTGCTTTTGCATTGCTTTCCCCAGGCCTTCAAAGATTTATTGGTTTTTAAGTGACAGAATCCCAGAATTGCTTAAAAGATCAATCAAATAGTGACTAGAATCTAATATTCAGCTCCAGCTCGCACACGCCGAGCACGCCGAGCCTTCTTTCCTCACGCCCCGCCTGTCATGCTGATGTATCTGTAGTAACCTTCATGAGAAAGTAACTTGGCCGTGAATTAATCACCCATAATGCAGTCCCGGAAGGGATGCCCAGGGCTGAGCTCCCGGGTCTGGAGCAGACCCTCCTCTGGATCCCCAGCTGGCTTCCTCTATACCCTCACCCTCCACTGTCTCCTTCCTGTCCCATCACTCCCTGGGACCCACCCACTCCGCTTCTGCATCAGCGTTTTTTGGAACTTTCCTGACCGGGGATCGAACCCACACACCCACTGCAGTGGACGCATGGAGTCTTAGCCACTGGCCTGCCAGGAATCCGCTTCGGGATTAGCTCTTTCTCCTCCCTCTGCCACTGTCCACCCCGCTCTCCTGACCTGCCAGGGCGGCTTTCTGGTCTGCCTGCCATAAGTTCCTCTCCCTTCAGTCCATCCCCTGCAGGGTTTCTGAACTGGTCCTTTAGAAGCACAAATTTCCTGCTTAAAATTCTTAAATGGGTCACTGGCTTCCTACCGCATTAAGTTCAAGCTTCTTAGTACAGAATTCAAGACCCAACCAAATCTGTTTCTAACCTCCTTTTCTGGCTCTGGTTCCTCTTCCTCTGTCCCTTTAATGGGCTTTACTCAACCATGCCATGTATGCTTCCTTCGTCACTCTTTCATGAGCTTTTAATTATGTTATACATTTGCTTGTATATTTTATTTGGTTTTCTTTCTTACATGCCCCTCACTAGACTGGTGAGCTCCCGGAAGCTGAGAAGTTTGACACTAATAGATCCCTTCCTGGAACAGGGTCTTCCTTTAGTAGGTACTCCAAAAAAGAGAGAGAGGGAGAAAAAGAGAGTAAGAAAACGTTGGGAGGGTGGGGTACGGATAAAGAGAGAGACAGAAAAAGAAAGGAAGGAAGGTTAAATTCAGCAGCTCGGGTGGTAGCTGAAGGGCTAGGAAGTCTCAACTACTGAAGGGCCAGCAAAACAAGGGCCAAGAGCAGTGCCCTCAACTTGGAGGCGATACCACCCAGTGTTGTGAAATCAAAGCGAACGGATCCACAGCCCCCTCAGGAAGGGGTGGAGGGGCTTCCTGAGCTGAAAAGTGAAAGTGCTAGTCACTCAGCTGTATCTGACTTTTTTCAACCCTGTGTATTGTAGCCACTGGGCTTCTCTGTCCATGGAATTGTCTGGGCAAAAGTACTGGAGTATTCTTGCCATTTCCTTCTGCAGGGTATCTTCCTGACCCAGGGATCAAACCCATGTCTCCCTCATCGCAGGCAGATTCTTTACCATCCGAGCCACCAGGGAAGCATGAGCAGAGACCTTATAAATACTAGGACCAGAGTGGGGACATGGAGTCAAAAACCATGCAGAAGAGATGAGACCAGGTCCTGGGAGATGAATGGGGTTTATCTGTTAACTCATCTGTTTATTAATTCATCAACTAATTAAGCAATAACCATCTACTTTGAATTTCAACAAAAAACCACATGCCAGACCCTGTGCCGAGCACCAGAAACCCAGAAATGAGCAAAACAGGCCCACCAGCTGCTGACATCCTAAGGCCAGATACAACTCTGAACAGTGTCACTGACACTCACAACAGACTGTTATCAGCTGTAGCTGAGTCTTACAGGGTCCATGTCACCTCACCATCCCACCTCTGATTTCAGCCGACTGAGGGGGATAGTTCCACGCAGAGTTATAGGATCCCATCTCCAGCATCAACACCCACCCTTTCGTTGACATCCTTTTGCCACGGTTCCTTCTCCAGAGTCCCAGGGATCTGGTATAGTCTGAGCAAGCAGGTTCAGCTCAGGAGTGCAAGTGATTTAACGTGACTGATGCCTCATGCTACAACTTCTGAAGTTCTGTGCTCCTTAGAGCTCGGTAACAAGAGAAGCCACCTCAATGAGAAGCCCATGCACTGCAATGGGAAAGACCCAGTGGAGCCAAAAAAATTTTAAATGAAGGCGATGGAAACAGTTGTTGAGGAGGTAGAATGGGTGAGTCTTGGCGATGACTTCTCTCTGGGGCAGGGGATGGGTATGAAGAAAAAGACGCTGTCCAGGATGGCTCCCAGGTTTCTGGATTGGTTAAATGGATGGGTCACGGTGCCATTCTCTGAGCCGAGGAACACGGAGGGAGGGAAAGGTCTGTGAGAGACCTGAATGGGGGAGTCAGAAACCACTTGGGCAAGGACAGGCTGGGACCTGAGGCATGGTCCAGGCAACCTCGGAGGGGCCTGGACCAACTGGGGGCCTCCTCCAAGGTCACTGGAACTTGAGGCTCACTTTCCTGGGCTACTTGAGGCATAGTGCCCAGAGGGTAGGGCTCTAGCTTGGAGGGTCAGAAGTATGACACCCTGAACGCTGGGAGACAGTGGAATGTGGCCAGTGACTCCTAAGTCATTGCAAGTCCTCTTCACTGCCTGATGAGAACCCATAATCCAGCTGCCTTTGACAGGTACAGCTGCTTAAGACCAGAGATTCTGAAATACACCCTGATGAGCTACAGGGCGAGCAGGAGTTCCAGCCAGCTTTTAAAGGAAGAAGAAGGTTTATGAGAAGTAAAGGAAACAACTGCCAAATTTCCTCTAGGATTCCTTTAATAATTGTGATGCCCAGAGTGGGATCACGTGAAGCAACCACAGGAGGGTTTTGCCAGTCTGTGGAACTGCAGTGAGCAACCCTGGCATCATCACCATCTGATTCGCAGATACCAGCATGCGATGACATCCTATTAGGGAGGGGAAATGAAAATTCGGAGGATTTATTAACATGGGGCAGCCTGAGGAGTTCACAAGGCCCTGTCCACATTGGTAGAGATGAGAAACCACAGTTACATTTAGAAGCTCTTTCTCTAGACATCTTTTGGTTCCCTGAGTTCCCTGCTCTCTGGGCCGCCTCCGCCAGGGCCTGGAGATGAGGAGTCCTACATACGATGTCGGGGGGATGGGAAAGACGCATTCCCCCCAAAGCTGTGAGATTGAGTTCTGCACATAATAGCACTTGTTGTCAAGTCTCACAGCCTGCTGGGATTTCATCACACCAGATTGGGAAAGGGCAGGAGCCACATACAAGCAGCAACGGCCAGAAACAAGGGAAAAGGAGATAAATGGTGCTGCAGAGCTATTTCCAGTGGGGCGGTCCCGCACTCTGAATATGATGGCTAATGGAACATGAAACTGATTCAACAGACTTAGAACAACTACTAGTGAAACCACCAAGGAGGCTCCAAGTGTAACCCGAGCTGCACTCGGAACAGTCACCCAGGAAAACAAAAGGGACAAAAAGGTGCAACTCGAATGACTGAGGTGGGTTTGCATTCACGTTAGTGCCTCCTGATTGCATCACAGCTCTTCTTTGATCAGCTCCTCCCCTGCCCACCTCCCCGTACCCACCCCCCAACCCCCGAACAAC